>JAJLRB010001396.1:0-130393 GCA_020976825.1 Odocoileus hemionus | reverse complement strand
GGGAAGCGGGCCTCATCTCGAGTTGATTTGGGGCCCATGGAGCTCCTTCGCAATGCTGGTGTGACCTCAGGGTCCCTCTCTACTTGTGACAGTGTTTTTGCGGACTGTCTCGACATCCATCAAGCAAGTCGAGGCTCCTGACATGTTTCAGGGGGCTCACGGAATTGCTCTGCATGCAGTGCAGGGGAATCGGGCTTCATCTCGCTTGGAGGGGGAAGTCTCATGGTTTTTCTCGAGTTGCGGCGGGGACCTGGGGTACATTCTCGACTTACGGCGGGGATGGCCCTTCAACCCTCGTGTTTGTTCAACGAAGTCAGGACTCCTGTCGAGTTACGAGGGACACCTCAGGAGTCTCTTCGAGGCTTGGCAGGGCAAAAGGGACGCTTCTCGAGGTGAGTCGGGAGACCCAGGGTCCCTTTCCAGTAGCCACAGGGATACTGGGATTCCTGTCAATGTTCAAGAGGAGTCAGGCTCCGTCAAATTTTGAAGCAGTGAGCTCTGCGTGCCTCTCGGGGTGTCAGAGGCATGTGAGGCATTCCGTCGAAAGGAGTCGGGGACCTAGGGCTTTCTCTAGGGACTCCACAGGTGGTGCAGACATCCCTTCACCTTGTGAGATGAAAGACTAGACTGTATTCAAGCCACTGCAAGGAAACCCGGCCTCCTTTCGAGTCAGGGCTTCTCGGTGTATATGCCCATTGAGGCAGCAATCTCAGGGTCCCTCCCTCATACCTATTGCTGAGAGAAGCCTCCTCTTGAGGGGCTTGTGGAAAGGTGGCCTACGTCTTGAGTCTAAGCCAGGGAATCAGCTCTCATCTCGAGGCAATTTGGGGTACACGGAGCAGTCCTCGAGTTGCTCTGCTGAACTTGGTACTCGTCTAGACTTGGCCCGTTGTTCTCCGGGAACCTCTGGAGTTGCCTAAAGGGAGTCAAGCCTCAGGTCGTGTTTGATGGGGAACTGGGGATGGCTCTGGAGTCAATGCAGGGGAAGCGGGCCTCATCTCGAGTTGATTTGGGGCCCATGGAGCTCCTTCGCGATGCTGGTGTGACCTCAGGGTCCCTCTCTACTTGTGACAGTGTTTTTGCGGACTGTCTCGACATCCATCAAGCAAGTCGAGGCTCCTGACATGTTTCAGGGGGCTCACGGAATTGCTCTGCATGCAGTGCAGGGGAATCGGGCCTCATCTCGCTTGGAGGGGGAAGTCTCATTGTTTTTCTCGAGTTGCGGCGGGGACCTGGGGTACATTCTCGACTTACGGCGGGGATGGCCCTTCAACCCTCGTGTTTGTTCAACGAAGTCAGGAGTCCTGTCGAGTTACGAGGGACACCTCAGGAGTCTCTTCGAGGCTTGGCAGGGCAAAAGGGACGCTTCTCGAGGTGAGTCGGGAGACCCAGGGTCCCTTTCCAGTAGCCACAGGGATACTGGGATTCCTGTCAATGTTCAAGAGGAGTCAGGCTCCGTCAAATTTTGAAGCAGTGAGCTCTGCGTGCCTCTCGGGGTGTCAGAGGCATGTGAGGCATTCCGTCGAAAGGAGTCGGGGACCTAGGGCTTTCTCTAGGGACTCCACAGGTGGTGCAGACATCCCTTCACCTTGTGAGATGAAAGACTAGACTGTATTCAAGCCACTGCAAGGAAACCCGGCCTCCTTTCGAGTCAGGGCTTCTCGGTGTATATGCCCATTGAGGCAGCAATCTCAGGGTCCCTCCCTCATACCTATTGCTGAGAGAAGCCTCCTCTTGAGGGGCTTGTGGAAAGGTGGCCTACGTCTTGAGTCTAAGCCAGGGAATCAGCTCTCATCTCGAGGCAATTTGGGGTACACGGAGCAGTCCTCGAGTTGCTCTGCTGAACTTGGTACTCGTCTAGACTTGGCCCGTTGTTCTCGGGAACCTCTGGAGTTGCCTAAAGGGAGTCAAGCCTCAGGTCGTGTTTGATGGGGAACGGGGGATGGCTCTGGAGTCAATGCAGGGGAAGCGGGCCTCATCTCGAGTTGATTTGGGGCCCATGGAGCTCCTTCGCGATGCTGGTGTGACCTCAGGGTCCCTCTCTACTTGTGACAGTGTTTTTGCGGACTGTCTCGACATCCATCAAGCAAGTCGAGGCTCCTGACATGTTTCAGGGGGCTCACGGAATTGCTCTGCATGCAGTGCAGGGGAATCGGGCCTCATCTCGCTTGGAGGGGGAAGTCTCATTGTTTTTCTCGAGTTGCGGCGGGGACCTGGGGTACATTCTCGACTTACGGCGGGGATGGCCCTTCAACCCTCGTGTTTGTTCAACGAAGTCAGGAGTCCTGTCGAGTTACGAGGGACACCTCAGGAGTCTCTTCGAGGCTTGGCAGGGCAAAAGGGACGCTTCTCGAGGTGAGTCGGGAGACCCAGGGTCCCTTTCCAGTAGCCACAGGGATACTGGGATTCCTGTCAATGTTCAAGAGGAGTCAGGCTCCGTCAAATTTTGAAGCAGTGAGCTCTGCGTGCCTCTCGAGGTGTCAGAGGCATGTGAGGCATTCCGTCGAAAGGAGTCGGGGACCTAGGGCTTTCTCTAGGGACTCCACAGGTGGTGCAGACATCCCTTCACCTTGTGAGATGAAAGACTAGACTGTATTCAAGCCACTGCAAGGAAACCCGGCCTCCTTTCGAGTCAGGGCTTCTCGGTGTATATGCCCATTGAGGCAGCAATCTCAGGGTCCCTCCCTCATACCTATTGCTGAGAGAAGCCTCCTCTTGAGGGGCTTGTGGAAAGGTGGCCTACGTCTTGAGTCTAAGCCAGGGAATCAGCTCTCATCTCGAGGCAATTTGGGGTACACGGAGCAGTCCTCGAGTTGCTCTGCTGAACTTGGTACTCCTCTAGACTTGGCCCGTTGTTCTCGGGGAACCTCTGGAGTTGCCTAAAGGGAGTCAAGCCTCAGGTCGTGTTTGATGGGGAACGGGGGATGGCTCTGGAGTCAATGCAGGGGAAGCGGGCCTCATCTCGAGTTGATTTGGGGCCCATGGAGCTCCTTCGCGATGTGGTGTGACCTCAGGGTCCCTCTCTACTTGTGACAGTGTTTTTGCGGACTGTCTCGACATCCATCAAGCAAGTCGAGGCTCCTGACATGTTTCAGGGGGCTCACGGAATTGCTCTGCATGCAGTGCAGGGGAATCGGGCCTCATCTCGCTTGGAGGGGGAAGTCTCATGGTTTTTCTCGAGTTGCGGCGGGGACCTGGGGTACATTCTCGACTTACGGCGGGGATGGCCCTTCAACCCTCGTGTTTGTTCAACGAAGTCAGGACTCCTGTCGAGTTACGAGGGACACCTCAGGAGTCTCTTCGAGGCTTGGCAGGGCAAAAGGGACGCTTCTCGAGGTGAGTCGGGAGACCCAGGGTCCCTTTCCAGTAGCCACAGGGATACTGGGATTCCTGTCAATGTTCAAGAGGAGTCAGGCTCCGTCAAATTTTGAAGCAGTGAGCTCTGCGTGCCTCTCGAGGTGTCAGAGGCATGTGAGGCATTCCGTCGAAAGGAGTCGGGGACCCTAGGGCTTTCTCTAGGGACTCCACAGGTGGTGCAGACATCCCTTCACCTTGTGAGATGAAAGACTAGACTGTATTCAAGCCACTGCAAGGAAACCCGGCCTCCTTTCGAGTCAGGGCTTCTCGGTGTATATGCCCATTGAGGCAGCAATCTCAGGGTCCCTCCCTCATACCTATTGCTGAGAGAAGCCTCCTCTTGAGGGGCTTGTGGAAAGGTGGCCTACGTCTTGAGTCTAAGCCAGGGAATCAGCTCTCATCTCGAGGCAATTTGGGGTACACGGAGCAGTCCTCGAGTTGCTCTGCTGAACTTGGTACTCCTCTAGACTTGGCCCGTTGTTCTCGGGGAACCTCTGGAGTTGCCTAAAGGGAGTCAAGCCTCAGGTCGTGTTTGATGGGGAACGGGGGATGGCTCTGGAGTCAATGCAGGGGAAGCGGGCCTCATCTCGAGTTGATTTGGGGCCCATGGAGCTCCTTCGCGATGCTGGTGTGACCTCAGGTCCCTCTCTACTTGTGACAGTGTTTTTGCGGACTGTCTCGACATCCATCAAGCAAGTCGAGGCTCCTGACATGTTTCAGGGGGCTCACGGAATTGCTCTGCATGCAGTGCAGGGGAATCGGGCCTCATCTCGCTTGGAGGGGGAAGTCTCATGGTTTTTCTCGAGTTGCGGCGGGGACCTGGGGTACATTCTCGACTTACGGCGGGGATGGCCCTTCAACCCTCGTGTTTGTTCAACGAAGTCAGGACTCCTGTCGAGTTACGAGGGGACACCTCAGGAGTCTCTTCGAGGCTTGGCAGGGCAAAAGGGACGCTTCTCGAGGTGAGTCGGGAGACCCAGGGTCCCTTTCCAGTAGCCACAGGGATACTGGGATTCCTGTCAATGTTCAAGAGGAGTCAGGCTCCGTCAAATTTTGAAGCAGTGAGCTCTGCGTGCCTCTCGAGGTGTCAGAGGCATGTGAGGCATTCCGTCGAAAGGAGTCGGGGACCTAGGGCTTTCTCTAGGGACTCCACAGGTGGTGCAGACATCCCTTCACCTTGTGAGATGAAAGACTAGACTGTATTCAAGCCACTGCAAGGAAACCCGGCCTCCTTTCGAGTCAGGGCTTCTCGGTGTATATGCCCATTGAGGCAGCAATCTCAGGGTCCCTCCCTCATACCTATTGCTGAGAGAAGCCTCCTCTTGAGGGGCTTGTGGAAAGGTGGCCTACGTCTTGAGTCTAAGCCAGGGAATCAGCTCTCATCTCGAGGCAATTTGGGGTACACGGAGCAGTCCTCGAGTTGCTCTGCTGAACTTGGTACTCCTCTAGACTTGGCCCGTTGTTCTCCGGGAACCTCTGGAGTTGCCTAAAGGGAGTCAAGCCTCAGGTCGTGTTTGATGGGGAACGGGGGATGGCTCTGGAGTCAATGCAGGGGAAGCGGGCCTCATCTCGAGTTGATTTGGGGCCCATGGAGCTCCTTCGCGATGCTGGTGTGACCTCAGGGTCCCTCTCTACTTGTGACAGTGTTTTTGCGGACTGTCTCGACATCCATCAAGCAAGTCGAGGCTCCTGACATGTTTCAGGGGGCTCACACGGAATTGCTCTGCATGCAGTGCAGGGGAATCGGGCCTCATCTCGCTTGGAGGGGGAAGTCTCATGGTTTTTCTCGAGTTGCGGCGGGGACCTGGGGTACATTCTCGACTTACGGCGGGGATGGCCCTTCAACCCTCGTGTTTGTTCAACGAAGTCAGGACTCCTGTCGAGTTACGAGGGACACCTCAGGAGTCTCTTCGAGGCTTGGCAGGGCAAAAGGGACGCTTCTCGAGGTCGGGAGACCCAGGGTCCCTTTCCAGTAGCCACAGGGATACTGGGATTCCTGTCAATGTTCAAGAGGAGTCAGGCTCCGTCAAATTTTGAAGCAGTGAGCTCTGCGTGCCTCTCGAGGTGTCAGAGGCATGTGAGGCATTCCGTCGAAAGGAGTCGGGGACCTAGGGCTTTCTCTAGGGACTCCACAGGTGGTGCAGACATCCCTTCACCTTGTGAGATGAAAGACTAGACTGTATTCAAGCCACTGCAAGGAAACCCGGCCTCCTTTCGAGTCAGGGCTTCTCGGTGTATATGCCCATTGATTGAGGCAGCAATCTCAGGGTCCCTCCCTCATACCTATTGCTGAGAGAAGCCTCCTCTTGAGGGGCTTGTGGAAAGGTGGCCTACGTCTTGAGTCTAAGCCAGGGAATCAGCTCTCATCTCGAGGCAATTTGGGGTACACGGAGCAGTCCTCGAGTTGCTCTGCTGAACTTGGTACTCCTCTAGACTTGGCCCGTTGTTTCTCGGGGAACCTCTGGAGTTGCCTAAAGGGAGTCAAGCCTCAGGTCGTGTTTGATGGGGAACGGGGGATGGCTCTGGAGTCAATGCAGGGGAAGCGGGCCTCATCTCGAGTTGATTTGGGGCCCATGGAGCTCCTTCGCGATGCTGGTGTGACCTCAGGGTCCCTCTCTACTTGTGACAGTGTTTTTGCGGACTGTCTCGACATCCATCAAGCAAGTCGAGGCTCCTGACATGTTTCAGGGGGCTCACGGAATTGCTCTGCATGCAGTGCAGGGGAATCGGGCCTCATCTCGCTTGGAGGGGGAAGTCTCATGGTTTTTTCTCGAGTTGCGGCGGGGACCTGGGGTACATTCTCGACTTACGGCGGGGATGGCCCTTCAACCCTCGTGTTTGTTCAACGAAGTCAGGACTCCTGTCGAGTTACGAGGGACACCTCAGGAGTCTCTTCGAGGCTTGGCAGGGCAAAAGGGACGCTTCTCGAGGTGAGTCGGGAGACCCAGGGTCCCTTTCCAGTAGCCACAGGGATACTGGGATTCCTGTCAATGTTCAAGAGGAGTCAGGCTCCGTCAAATTTTGAAGCAGTGAGCTCTGCGTGCCTCTCGAGGTGTCAGAGGCATGTGAGGCATTCCGTCGAAAGGAGTCGGGGACCTAGGGCTTTCTCTAGGGACTCCACAGGTGGTGCAGACATCCCTTCACCTTGTGAGATGAAAGACTAGACTGTATTCAAGCCACTGCAAGGAAACCCGGCCTCCTTTCGAGTCAGGGCTTCTCGGTGTATATGCCCATTGAGGCAGCAATCTCAGGGTCCCTCCCTCATACCTATTGCTGAGAGAAGCCTCCTCTTGAGGGGCTTGTGGAAAGGTGGCCTACGTCTTGAGTCTAAGCCAGGGAATCAGCTCTCATCTCGAGGCAATTTGGGGTACACGGAGCAGTCCTCGAGTTGCTCTGCTGAACTTGGTACTCCTCTAGACTTGGCCCGTTGTTCTCGGGGAACCTCTGGAGTTGCCTAAAGGGAGTCAAGCCTCAGGTCGTGTTTGATGGGGAACGGGGGATGGCTCTGGAGTCAATGCAGGGGAAGCGGGCCTCATCTCGAGTTGATTTGGGGCCCATGGAGCTCCTTCGCGATGCTGGTGTGACCTCAGGGTCCCTCTCTACTTGTGACAGTGTTTTTGCGGACTGTCTCGACATCCATCAAGCAAGTCGAGGCTCCTGACATGTTTCAGGGGGCTCACGGAATTGCTCTGCATGCAGTGCAGGGGAATCGGGCCTCATCTCGCTTGGAGGGGGAAGTCTCATGGTTTTTCTCGAGTTGCGGCGGGGACCTGGGGTACATTCTCGACTTACGGCGGGGATGGCCCTTCAACCCTCGTGTTTGTTCAACGAAGTCAGGACTCCTGTCGAGTTACGAGGGACACCTCAGGAGTCTCTTCGAGGCTTGGCAGGGCAAAAGGGACGCTTCTCGAGGTGAGTCGGGAGACCCAGGGTCCCTTTCCAGTAGCCACAGGGATACTGGGATTCCTGTCAATGTTCAAGAGGAGTCAGGCTCCGTCAAATTTTGAAGCAGTGAGCTCTGCGTGCCTCTCGGGTGTCAGAGGCATGTGAGGCATTCCGTCGAAAGGAGTCGGGGACCTAGGGCTTTCTCTAGGGACTCCACAGGTGGTGCAGACATCCCTTCACCTTGTGAGATGAAAGATAGACTGTATTCAAGCCACTGCAAGGAAACCCGGCCTCCTTTCGAGTCAGGGCTTCTCGGTGTATATGCCCATTGAGGCAGCAATCTCAGGGTCCCTCCCTCATACCTATTGCTGAGAGAAGCCTCCTCTTGAGGGGCTTGTGGAAAGGTGGCCTACGTCTTGAGTCTAAGCCAGGGAAGCTCTCATCTCGAGGCAATTTGGGGTACACGGAGCAGTCCTCGAGTTGCTCTGCTGAACTTGGTACTCCTCTAGACTTTGGCCCGTTGTTCTCGGGGAACCTCTGGAGTTGCCTAAAGGGAGTCAAGCCTCAGGTCGTGTTTGATGGGGAACGGGGGATGGCTCTGGAGTCAATGCAGGGGAAGCGGGCCTCATCTCGAGTTGATTTGGGGCCCATGGAGCTCCTTCGCGATGCTGGTGTGACCTCAGGGTCCCTCTCTACTTGTGACAGTGTTTTTGCGGACTGTCTCGACATCCATCAAGCAAGTCGAGGCTCCTGACATGTTTCAGGGGGCTCACGGAATTGCTCTGCATGCAGTGCAGGGGAATCGGGCCTCATCTCGCTTGGAGGGGGAAGTCTCATGGTTTTTCTCGAGTTGCGGCGGGGACCTGGGGTACATTCTCGACTTACGGCGGGGATGGCCCTTCAACCCTCGTGTTTGTTCAACGAAGTCAGGACTCCTGTCGAGTTACGAGGGACACCTCAGGAGTCTCTTCGAGGCTTGGCAGGGCAAAAGGGACGCTTCTCGAGGTGAGTCGGGAGACCCAGGGTCCCTTTCCAGTAGCCACAGGGATACTGGGATTCCTGTCAATGTTCAAGAGGAGTCAGGCTCCGTCAAATTTTGAAGCAGTGAGCTCTGCGTGCCTCTCGAGGTGTCAGAGGCATGTGAGGCATTCCGTCGAAAGGAGTCGGGGACCTAGGGCTTTCTCTAGGGACTCCACAGGTGGTGCAGACATCCCTTCACCTTGTGAGATGAAAGACTAGACTGTATTCAAGCCACTGCAAAAACCCGGCCTCCTTTCGAGTCAGGGCTTCTCGGTGTATATGCCCATTGAGGCAGCAATCTCAGGGTCCCTCCCTCATACCTATTGCTGAGAGAAGCCTCCTCTTGAGGGGCTTGTGGAAAGGTGGCCTACGTCTTGAGTCTAAGCCAGGGAATCAGCTCTCATCTCGAGGCAATTTGGGGTACACGGAGCAGTCCTCGAGTTGCTCTGCTGAACTTGGTACTCCTCTAGACTTGGCCCGTTGTTCTCGGGGAACCTCTGGAGTTGCCTAAAGGGAGTCAAGCCTCAGGTCGTGTTTGATGGGGAACGGGGGATGGCTCTGGAGTCAATGCAGGGGAAGCGGGCCTCATCTCGAGTTGATTTGGGGCCCATGGAGCTCCTTCGCGATGCTGGTGTGACCTCAGGGTCCCTCTCTACTTGTGACAGTGTTTTTGCGGACTGTCTCGACATCCATCAAGCAAGTCGAGGCTCCTGACATGTTTCAGGGGGCTCACTCAATTGCTCTGCATGCAGTGCAGGGGAATCGGGCCTCATCTCGCTTGGAGGGGGAAGTCTCATGGTTTTTCTCGAGTTGCGGCGGGGACCTGGGGTACATTCTCGACTTACGGCGGGGATGGCCCTTCAACCCTCGTGTTTGTTCAACGAAGTCAGGACTCCTGTCGAGTTACGAGGGACACCTCAGGAGTCTCTTCGAGGCTTGGCAGGGCAAAAGGGACGCTTCTCGAGGTGAGTCGGGAGACCCAGGGTCCCTTTCCAGTAGCCACAGGGATACTGGGATTCCTGTCAATGTTCAAGAGGAGTCAGGCTCCGTCAAATTTTGAAGCAGTGAGCTCTGCGTGCCTCTCGAGGTGTCAGAGGCATGTGAGGCATTCCGTCGAAAGGAGTCGGGGACCTAGGGCTTTCTCTAGGGACTCCACAGGTGGTGCAGACATCCCTTCACCTTGTGAGATGAAAGACTAGACTGTATTCAAGCCACTGCAAGGAAACCCGGCCTCCTTTCGAGTCGAGTCAGGGCTTCTCGGTGTATATGCCCATTGAGGCAGCAATCTCAGGGTCCCCCTCATACCTATTGCTGAGAGAAGCCTCCTCTTGAGGGGCTTGTGGAAAGGTGGCCTACGTCTTGAGTCTAAGCCAGGGAATCAGCTCTCATCTCGAGGCAATTTGGGGTACACGGAGCAGTCCTCGAGTTGCTCTGCTGAACTTGGTACTCCTCTAGACTTGGCCCGTTGTTTCTCGGGGAACCTCTGGAGTTGCCTAAAGGGAGTCAAGCCTCAGGTCGTGTTTGATGGGGAACGGGGGATGGCTCTGGAGTCAATGCAGGGGAAGCGGGCCTCATCTCGAGTTGATTTGGGGCCCATGGAGCTCCTTCGCGATGCTGGTGTGACCTCAGGGTCCCTCTCTACTTGTGACAGTGTTTTTGCGGACTGTCTCGACATCCATCAAGCAAGTCGAGGCTCCTGACATGTTTCAGGGGGCTCACGGAATTGCTCTGCATGCATGCAGTGCAGGGGAAATCGGGCCTCATCTCGCTTGGAGGGGGAAGTCTCATGGTTTTTTTTCTCGAGTTGCGGCGGGGACCTGGGGTACATTCTCGACTTACGCGGGGATGGCCCTTCAACCCTCGTGTTTGTTCAACGAAGTCAGGACTCCTGTCGAGTTACGAGGGACACCTCAGGAGTCTCTTCGAGGCTTGGCAGGGCAAAAGGGACGCTTCTCGAGGTGAGTCGGGAGACCCAGGGTCCCTTTCCAGTAGCCACAGGGATACTGGGATTCCTGTCAATGTTCAAGAGGAGTCAGGCTCCGTCAAATTTTGAAGCAGTGAGCTCTGCGTGCCTCTCGAGGTGTCAGAGGCATGTGAGGCATTCCGTCGAAAGGAGTCGGGGACCTAGGGCTTTCTCTAGGGACTCCACAGGTGGTGCAGACATCCCTTCACCTTGTGAGATGAAAGACTAGACTGTATTCAAGCCACTGCAAGGAAACCCGGCCTCCTTTCGAGTCAGGGCTTCTCGGTGTATATGCCCATTGAGGCAGCAATCTCAGGGTCCCTCCCTCATACCTATTGCTGAGAGAAGCCTCCTCTTGAGGGGCTTGTGGAAAGGTGGCCTACGTCTTGAGTCTAAGCCAGGGAATCAGCTCTCATCTCGAGGCAATTTGGGGTACACGGAGCAGTCCTCGAGTTGCTCTGCTGAACTTGGTACTCCTCTAGACTTGGCCCGTTGTTCTCGGGGAACCTCTGGAGTTGCCTAAAGGGAGTCAAGCCTCAGGTCGTGTTTGATGGGGAACGGGGGATGGCTCTGGAGTCAATGCAGGGGAAGCGGGCCTCATCTCGAGTTGATTTGGGGCCCATGGAGCTCCTTCGCGATGCTGGTGTGACCTCAGGGTCCCTCTCTACTTGTGACAGTGTTTTTGCGGACTGTCTCGACATCCATCAAGCAAGTCGAGGCTCCTGACATGTTTCAGGGGGCTCACGGAATTGCTCTGCATGCAGTGCAGGGGAATCGGGCCTCATCTCCTTGGAGGGGGAAGTCTCATGGTTTTTCTCGAGTTGCGGCGGGGGGGACCTACGGCGGGGGGTACATTCTCGACTTACGGCGGGGATGGCCCTTCAACCCTCGTGTTTGTTCAACGAAGTCAGGACTCCTGTCGAGTTACGAGGGACACCTCAGGAGTCTCTTCGAGGCTTGGCAGGGCAAAAGGGACGCTTCTCGAGGTGAGTCGGGAGACCCAGGGTCCCTTTCCAGTAGCCACAGGGATACTGGGATTCCTGTCAATGTTCAAGAGGAGTCAGGCTCCGTCAAATTTTGAAGCAGTGTGCTCTCTGCGTGCCTCTCGAGGTGTCAGAGGCATGTGAGGCATTCCGTCGAAAGGAGTCGGGGACCTAGGGCTCTCTCTAGGGACTCCACAGGTGGTGCAGACATCCCTTCACCTTGTGAGATGAAAGACTAGACTGTATTCAAGCCACTGCAAGGAAACCCGGCCTCCTTTCGAGTCAGGGCTTCTCGGTGTATATGCCCATTGAGGCAGCAATCTCAGGGTCCCTCCCTCATACCTATTGCTGAGAGAAGCCTCCTCTTGAGGGGCTTGTGGAAAGGTGGCCTACGTCTTGAGTCTAAGCCAGGGAATCAGCTCTCATCTCGAGGCAATTTGGGGTACACGGAGCAGTCCTCGAGTTGCTCTGCTGAACTTGGTACTCCTCTAGACTTGGCCCGTTGTTCTCGGGGAACCTCTGGAGTTGCCTAAAGGGAGTCAAGCCTCAGGTCGTGTTTGATGGGGAACGGGGGATGGCTCTGGAGTCAATGCAGGGGAAGCGGGCCTCATCTCGAGTTGATTTGGGGCCCATGGAGCTCCTTCGCGATGCTGGTGTGACCTCAGGGTCCCTCTCTACTTGTGACAGTGTTTTTGCGGACTGTCTCGACATCCATCAAGCAAGTCGAGGCTCCTGACATGTTTCAGGGGGCTCACGGAATTGCTCTGCATGCAGTGCAGGGGAATCGGGCCTCATCTCGCTTGGAGGGGGAAGTCTCATGTTTTTCTCGAGTTGCGGCGGGGACCTGGGGTACATTCTCGACTTACGGCGGGGATGGCCCTTCAACCCTCGTGTTTGTTCAACGAAGTCAGGACTCCTGTCGAGTTACGAGGGACACCTCAGGAGTCTCTTCGAGGCTTGGCAGGGCAAAAGGGACGCTTCTCGAGGTGAGTCGGGAGACCCAGGGTCCCTTTCCAGTAGCCACAGGGATACTGGGATTCCTGTCAATGTTCAAGAGGAGTCAGGCTCCGTCAAATTTTGAAGCAGTGAGCTCTGCGTGCCTCTCGAGGTGTCAGAGGCATGTGATGTGAGGCATTCCGTCGAAAGGAGTCGGGGACCTAGGGCTTTCTCTAGGGACTCCACAGGTGGTGCAGACATCCCTTCCTTGTGAGATGAAAGACTAGACTGTATTCAAGCCACTGCAAGGAAACCCGGCCTCCTTTCGAGTCAGGGCTTCTCGGTGTATATGCCCATTGAGGCAGCAATCTCAGGGTCCCTCCCTCATACCTATTGCTGAGAGAAGCCTCCTCTTGAGGGGCTTGTGGAAAGGTGGCCTACGTCTTGAGTCTAAGCCAGGGAATCAGCTCTCATCTCGAGGCAATTTGGGGTACACGGACGGAGTCCTCGAGTTGCTCTGCTGAACTTGGTACTCCTCTAGACTTGGCCCGTTGTTCTCGGGGAACCTCTGGAGTTGCCTAAAGGGAGTCAAGCCAGGTCGTGTTTGATGGGGAACGGGGGATGGCTCTGGAGTCAATGCAGGGGAAGCGGGCCTCATCTCGAGTTGATTTGGGGCCCATGGAGCTCCTTCGCGATGCTGGTGTGACCTCAGGGTCCCTCTCTACTTGTGACAGTGTTTTTGCGGACTGTCTCGACATCCATCAAGCAAGTCGAGGCTCCTGACATGTTTCAGGGGGCTCACGGAATTGCTCTGCATGCAGTGCAGGGGAATCGGGCCTCATCTCGCTTGGAGGGGGAAGTCTCATGGTTTTTCTCGAGTTGCGGCGGGGACCTGGGGTACATTCTCGACTTACGGCGGGGATGGCCCTTCAACCCTCGTGTTTGTTCAACGAAGTCAGGACTCCTGTCGAGTTACGAGGGACACCTCAGGAGTCTCTTCGAGGCTTGGCAGGGCAAAAGGGACGCTTCTCGAGGTGAGTCGGGAGACCCAGGGTCCCTTTCCAGTAGCCACAGGGATACTGGGATTCCTGTCAATGTTCAAGAGGAGTCAGGCTCCGTCAAATTTTGAAGCAGTGAGCTCTGCGTGCCTCTCGAGGTGTCAGAGGCATGTGAGGCATTCCGTCGAAAGGAGTCGGGGACCTAGGGCTTTCTCTAGGGACTCCACAGGTGGTGCAGACATCCCTTCACCTTGTGAGATGAAAGACTAGACTGTATTCAAGCCACTGCAAGGAAACCCGGCCTCCTTTCGAGTCAGGGCTTCTCGGTGTATATGCCCATTGAGGCAGCAATCTCAGGGTCCCTCCCTCATACCTATTGCTGAGAGAAGTCCTCTTGAGGGGCTTGTGGAAAGGTGGCCTACGTCTTGAGTCTAAGCCAGGGAATCAGCTCTCATCTCGAGGCAATTTGGGGTACACGGAGCAGTCCTCGAGTTGCTCTGCTGAACTTGGTACTACTCCTCTAGACTTGGCCCGTTGTTCTCGGGGAACCTCTGGAGTTGCCTAAAGGGAGTCAAGCCTCAGGTCGTGTTGGGGAACGGGGGGAACGGGGGATGGCTCTGGAGTCAATGCAGGGGAAGCGGGCCTCATCTCGAGTTGATTTGGGGCCCATGGAGCTCCTTCCTGATGCTGGTGTGACCTCAGGGTCCCTCTCTACTTGTGACAGTGTTTTTGCGGACTGTCTCGACATCCATCAAGCAAGTCGAGGCTCCTGACATGTTTCAGGGGGCTCACGGAATTGCTCTGCATGCAGTGCAGGGGAATCGGGCCTCATCTCGCTTGGAGGGGGAAGTCTCATGGTTTTTTCTCGAGTTGCGGCGGGGACCTGGGGTACATTCTCGACGACTTACGGCGGGGATGGCCCTTCAACCCTCGTGTTTGTTCAACGAAGTCAGGACTCCTGTCGAGTTACGAGGGACACCTCAGGAGTCTCTTCGAGGCTTGGCAGGGCAAAAGGGACGCTTCTCGAGGTGAGTCGGGAGACCCAGGGTCCCTTTCCAGTAGCCACAGGGATACTGGGATTCCTGTCAATGTTCAAGAGGAGTCAGGCTCCGTCAAATTTTGAAGCAGTGAGCTCTGCGTGCCTCTCGAGGTGTCAGAGGCATGTGAGGCATTCCGTCGAAAGGAGTCGGGGACCTAGGGCTTTCTCTAGGGACTCCACAGGTGGTGCAGACATCCCTTCCTTGTGAGATGAAAGACTAGACTGTATTCAAGCCACTGCAAGGAAACCCGGCCTCCTTTCGAGTCAGGGCTTCTCGGTGTATATGCCCATTGAGGCAGCAATCTCAGGGTCCCTCCCTCATACCTATTGCTGAGAGAAGCCTCCTCTTGAGGGGCTTGTGGAAAGGTGGCCTACGTCTTGAGTCTAAGCCAGGGAATCTGCTCTCATCTCGAGGCAATTTGGGGTACACGGAGCAGTCTCGAGTTGCTCTGCTGAACTTGGTACTCCTCTAGACTTGGCCCGTTGTTCTCGGGGAACCTCTGGAGTTGCCTAAAGGGAGTCAAGCCTCAGGTCGTGTTTGATGGGGAACGGGGGATGGCTCTGGAGTCAATGCAGGGGAAGCGGGCCTCATCTCGAGATTTGGGGCCCATGGAGCTCCTTCGCGATGCTGGTGTGACCTCAGGGTCCCTCTCTACTTGTGACAGTGTTTTTGCGGACTGTCTCGACATCCATCAAGCAAGTCGAGGCTCCTGACATGTTTCAGGGGGCTCACGGAATTGCTCTGCATGCAGTGCAGGGGAATCGGGCCTCATCTCGCTTGGGGGGAAGTCTCATGGTTTTTTCTCGAGTTGCGGCGGGGACCTGGGGTACATTCTCGACTTACGGCGGGGATGGCCTTCAACCCTCGTGTTTGTTCAACGAAGTCAGGACTCCTGTCGAGTTACGAGGGACACCTCAGGAGTCTCTTCGAGGCTTGGCAGGGCAAAAGGGACGCTTCTCGAGGTGAGTCGGGAGACCCAGGGTCCCTTTCCAGTAGCCACAGGGATACTGGGATTCCTGTCAATGTTCAAGAGGAGTCAGGCTCCGTCAAATTTTGAAGCAGTGAGCTCTGCGTGCTCGAGGTGTCAGAGGCATGTGAGGCATTCCGTCGAAAGGAGTCGGGGACCTAGGGCTTTCTCTAGGGACTCCACAGGTGGTGCAGACATCCCTTCACCTTGTGAGATGAAAGACTAGACTGTATTCAAGCCACTGCAAGGAAACCCGGCCTCCTTTCGAGTCAGGGCTTCTCGGTGTATATGCCCATTGAGGCAGCAATCTCAGGGTCCCTCCCTCATACCTATTGCTGAGAGAAGCCTCCTCTTGAGGGGCTTGTGGAAAGGTGGCCTACGTCTTGAGTCTAAGCCAGGGAATCAGCTCTCATCTCGAGGCAATTTGGGGTACACGGAGCAGTCCTCGAGTTGCTCTGCTGAACTTGGTACTCCTCTAGACTTGGCCCGTTGTTCTCGGGGAACCTCTGGAGTTGCCTAAAGGGAGTCAAGCCTCAGGTCGTGTTTGATGGGGAACGGGGGATGGCTCTGGAGTCAATGCAGGGGAAGCGGGCCTCATCTCGAGTTGATTTGGGGCCCATGGAGCTCCTTCGCGATGCTGGTGTGACCTCAGGGTCCCTCTCTACTTGTGACAGTGTTTTTGCGGACTGTCTCGACATCCATCAAGCAAGTCGAGGCTCCTGACATGTTTCAGGGGGCTCACGGAATTGCTCTGCATGCAGTGCAGGGGAATCGGGCCTCATCTCGCTTGGAGGGGGAAGTCTCATGGTTTTTCTCGAGTTGCGGCGGGGACCTGGGGTACATTCTCGACTTACGGCGGGGATGGCCCTTCAACCCTCGTGTTTGTTCAACGAAGTCAGGACTCCTGTCGAGTTACGAGGGACACCTCAGGAGTCTCTTCGAGGCTTGGCAGGGCAAAAGGGACGCTTCTCGAGGTGAGTCGGGAGACCCAGGGTCCCTTTCCAGTAGCCACAGGGATACTGGGATTCCTGTCAATGTTCAAGAGGAGTCAGGCTCCGTCAAATTTTGAAGCAGTGAGCTCTGCGTGCCTCTCGAGGTGTCAGAGGCATGTGAGGCATTCCGTCGAAAGGAGTCGGGGACCTAGGGCTTTCTCTAGGGACTCCACAGGTGGTGCAGACATCCCTTCACCTTGTGAGATGAAAGACTAGACTGTATTCAAGCCACTGCAAGGAAACCCGGCCTCCTTTCGAGTCAGGGCTTCTCGGTGTATATGCCCATTGAGGCAGCAATCTCAGGGTCCCTCCCTCATACCTATTGCTGAGAGAAGCCTCCTCTTGAGGGGCTTGTGGAAAGGTGGCCTACGTCTTGAGTCTAAGCCAGGGAATCAGCTCTCATCTCGAGGCAATTTGGGGTACACGGAGCAGTCCTCGAGTTGCTCTGCTGAACTTGGTACTCTCTAGACTTGGCCCGTTGTTCTCGGGGAACCTCTGGAGTTGCCTAAAGGGAGTCAAGCCTCAGGTCGTGTTTGATGGGGGGAACGGGGGATGGCTCTGGAGTCAATGCAGGGGAAGCGGGCCTCATCTCGAGTTGATTTGGGGCCCATGGAGCTCCTTCGCGATGCTGGTGTGACCTCAGGGTCCCTCTCTACTTGTGACAGTGTTTTTTTGCGGACTGTCTCGACATCCATCAAGCAAGTCGAGGCTCCTGACATGTTTCAGGGGGCTCACGGAATTGCTCTGCATGCAGTGCAGGGGAATCGGGCCTCATCTCGCTTGGAGGGGGAAGTCTCATGGTTTTTCTCGAGTTGCGGCGGGGACCTGGGGTACATTCTCGACTTACGGCGGGGATGGCCCTTCAACCCTCGTGTTTGTTCAACGAAGTCAGGACTCCTCTCGAGTTACGAGGGACACCTCAGGAGTCTCTTCGAGGCTTGGCAGGGCAAAAGGGACGCTTCTCGAGGTGAGTCGGGAGACCCAGGGTCCCTTTCCAGTAGCCACAGGGATACTGGGATTCCTGTCAATGTTCAAGAGGAGTCAGGCTCCGTCAAATTTTGAAGCAGTGAGCTCTGCGTGCCTCTCGAGGTGTCAGAGGCATGTGAGGCATTCCGTCGAAAGGAGTCGGGGACCTAGGGCTTTCTCTAGGGACTCCACAGGTGGTGCAGACATCCCTTCACCTTGTGAGATGAAAGACTAGACTGTATTCAAGCCACTGCAAGGAAACCCGGCCTCCTTTCGAGTCAGGGCTTCTCGGTGTATATGCCCATTGAGGCAGCAATCTCAGGGTCCCTCCCTCATACCTATTGCTGAGAGAAGCCTCCTCTTGAGGGGCTTGTGGAAAGGTGGCCTACGTCTTGAGTCTAAGCCAGGGAATCAGCTCTCATCTCGAGGCAATTTGGGGGGTACACGGAGCAGTCCTCGAGTTGCTCTGCTGAACTTGGTACTCCTCTAGACTTGGCCCGTTGTTCTCTGGAGGGGAACCTCTGGAGTTGCCTAAAGGGAGTCAAGCCTCAGGTCGTGTTTGATGGGGAACGGGGGGATGGCTCTGGAGTCAATGCAGGGGAAGCGGGCCTCATCTCGAGTTGATTTGATTTGGGGCCCATGGAGCTCCTTCGCGATGCTGGTGTGACCTCAGGGTCCCTCTCTACTTGTGACAGTGTTTTTGCGGACTGTCTCGACATCCATCAAGCAAGTCGAGGCTCCTGACATGTTTCAGGGGGCTCACGGAATTGCTCTGCATGCAGTGCAGGGGAATCGGGCCTCATCTCGCTTGGAGGGGGAAGTCTCATGGTTTTTTCTCGAGTTGCGGCGGGGACCTGGGGTACATTCTCGACTTACGGCGGGGATGGCCCTTCAACCCTCGTGTTTGTTCAACGAAGTCAGGACTCCTGTCGAGTTACGAGGGACACCTCAGGAGTCTCTTCGAGGCTTGGCAGGGCAAAAGGGACGCTTCTCGAGGTGAGTCGGGAGACCCAGGGTCCCTTTCCAGTAGCCACAGGGATACTGGGATTCCTGTCAATGTTCAAGAGGAGTCAGGCTCCGTCAAATTTTGAAGCAGTGAGCTCTGCGTGCCTCTCGAGGTGTCAGAGGCATGTGAGGCATTCCGTCGAAAGGAGTCGGGGACCTAGGGCTTTCTCTAGGGACTCCACAGGTGGTGCAGACATCCCTTCACCTTGTGAGATGAAAGACTAGACTGTATTCAAGCCACTGCAAGGAAACCCGGCCTCCTTTCGAGTCAGGGCTTCTCGGTGTATATGCCCATTTGAGGCAGCAATCTCAGGGTCCCTCCCTCATACCTATTGCTGAGAGAAGCCTCCTCTTGAGGGGCTTGTGGAAAGGTGGCCTACGTCTTGAGTCTAAGCCAGGGAATCAGCTCTCATCTCGAGGCAATTTGGGGTACACGGAGCAGTCCTCGAGTTGCT
Source organism: Odocoileus hemionus (assembly GCA_020976825.1). Classification (NCBI taxonomy): domain Eukaryota; kingdom Metazoa; phylum Chordata; class Mammalia; order Artiodactyla; family Cervidae; genus Odocoileus; species Odocoileus hemionus. Next base: position 111,826 of record JAJLRB010001396.1, on the reverse strand, counting down.
CTCTGAACTGAACTTGGTACTCCTCTAGACTTGGCCCGTTGTTCTCGGGGAACCTCTGGAGTTGCCTAAAGGGAGTCAAGCCTCAGGTCGTGTTTGATGGGGAACGGGGGATGGCTCTGGAGTCAATGCAGGGGAAGCGGGCCTCATCTCGAGTTGATTTGGGGCCCATGGAGCTCGCGATGCTGGTGTGACCTCAGGGTCCCTCTCTACTTGTGACAGTGCGGACTGTCTCGACATCCATCAAGCAAGTCGAGGCTCCTGACATGTTTCAGGGGGCTCACGGAATTGCTCTGCATGCAGTGCAGGGGAATCGGGCCTCATCTCGCTTGGGGGGGGGAAGTCTCATGGTTTTTCTCGAGTTGCGGCGGGGACCTGGGGTACATTCTCGACTTACGGCGGGGATGGCCCTTCAACCCTCGTGTTTGTTCAACGAAGTCAGGACTCCTGTCGAGTTACGAGGGACACCTCAGGAGTCTCTTCGAGGCTTGGCAGGGCAAAAGGGACGCTTCTCGAGGTGAGTCGGGAGACCCAGGGTCCCTTTCCAGTAGCCACAGGGATACTGGGATTCCTGTCAATGTTCAAGAGGAGTCAGGCTCCGTCAAATTTTGAAGCAGTGAGCTCTGCGTGCCTCTCGAGGTGTCAGAGGCATGTGAGGCATTCCGTCGAAAGGAGTCGGGGACCTAGGGCTTTCTCTAGGGACTCCACAGGTGGTGCAGACATCCCTTCACCTTGTGAGATGAAAGACTAGACTGTATTCAAGCCACTGCAAGGAAACCCGGCCTCCTTTCGAGTCAGGGCTTCTCGGTGTATATGCCCATTGAGGCAGCAATCTCAGGGTCCCTCCCTCATACCTATTGCTGAGAGAAGCCTCCTCTTGAGGGGCTTGTGGAAAGGTGGCCTACGTCTTGAGTCTAAGCCAGGGAATCAGCTCTCATCTCGAGGCAATTTGGGGTACACGGAGCAGTCCTCGAGTTGCTCTGCTGAACTTGGTACTCCTCTAGACTTGGCCCGTTGTTCTCGGGGAACCTCTGGAGTTGCCTAAAGGGAGTCAAGCCTCAGGTCGTGTTTGATGGGGAACGGGGGATGGCTCTGGAGTCAATGCAGGGGAAGCGGGCCTCATCTCGAGTTGATTTGGGGCCCATGGAGCTCCTTCGCGATGCTGGTGTGACCTCAGGGTCCCTCTCTACTTGTGACAGTGTTTTTGCGGACTGTCTCGACATCCATCAAGCAAGTCGAGGCTCCTGACATGTTTCAGGGGGCTCACGGAATTGCTCTGCATGCAGTGCAGGGGAATCGGGCCTCATCTCGCTTGGAGGGGGAAGTCTCATGGTTTTTCTCGAGTTGCGGCGGGGACCTGGGGTACATTCTCGACTTACGGCGGGGATGGCCCTTCAACCCTCGTGTTTGTTCAACGAAGTCAGGACTCCTGTCGAGTTACGAGGGACACCTCAGGAGTCTCTTCGAGGCTTGGCAGGGCAAAGGGACGCTTACCGAGGTGAGTCGGGAGACCCAGGGTCCCTTTCCAGTAGCCACAGGGATACTGGGATTCCTGTCAATGTTCAAGAGGAGTCAGGCTCCGTCAAATTTTGAAGCAGTGAGCTCTGCGTGCCTCTCGAGGTGTCAGAGGCATGTGAGGCATTCCGTCGAAAGGAGTCGGGGACCTAGGGCTTTCTCTAGGGACTCCACAGGTGGTGCAGACATCCCTTCACCTTGTGAGATGAAAGACTAGACTGTATTCAAGCCACTGCAAGGAACCCGGCCTCCTTTCGAGTCAGGGCTTCTCGGTGTATATGCCCATTGAGGCAGCAATCTCAGGGTCCCTCCCTCATACCTATTGCTGAGAGAAGCCTCCTCTTGAGGGGCTTGTGGAAAGGTGGCCTACGTCTTGAGTCTAAGCCAGGGAATCAGCTCTCATCTCGAGGCAATTTGGGGTACACGGAGCAGTCCTCGAGTTGCTCTGCTGAACTTGGTACTCCTCTAGACTTGGCCCGTTGTTCTCGGGGAACCTCTGGAGTTGCCTAAAGGGAGTCAAGCCTCAGGTCGTGTTTGATGGGGAACGGGGGATGGCTCTGGAGTCAATGCAGGGGAAGCGGGCCTCATCTCGAGTTGATTTGGGGCCCATGGAGCTCCTTCGCGATGCTGGTGTGACCTCAGGGTCCCTCTCTACTTGTGACAGTGTTTTTGCGGACTGTCTCGACATCCATCAAGCAAGTCGAGGCTCCTGACATGTTTTCAGGGGGCTCACGGAATTGCTCTGCATGCAGTGCAGGGGAATCGGGCCTCATCTCGCTTGGAGGGGGAAGTCTCATGGTTTTTCTCGAGTTGCGGCGGGGACCTGGGGTACATTCTCGACTTACGGCGGGGATGGCCCTTCAACCCTCGTGTTTGTTCAACGAAGTCAGGACTCCTGTCGAGTTACGAGGGACACCTCAGGAGTCTCTTCGAGGCTTGGCAGGGCAAAAGGGACGCTTCTCGAGGTGAGTCGGGAGACCCAGGGTCCTTTCCAGTAGCCACAGGGATACTGGGATTCCTGTCAATGTTCAAGAGGAGTCAGGCTCCGTCAAATTTTGAAGCAGTGAGCTCTGCGTGCCTCTCGAGGTGTCAGAGGCATGTGAGGCATTCCGTCGAAAGGAGTCGGGGACCTAGGGCTTTCTCTAGGGACTCCACAGGTGGTGCAGACATCCCTTCACCTTGTGAGATGAAAGACTAGACTGTATTCAAGCCACTGCAAGGAAACCCGGCCTCCTTTCGAGTCAGGGCTTCTCGGTGTATATGCCCATTGAGGCAGCAATCTCAGGGTCCCTCCCTCATACCTATTGCTGAGAGAAGCCTCCTCTTGAGGGGCTTGTGGAAAGGTGGCCTACGTCTTGAGTCTAAGCCAGGGAATCAGCTCTCATCTCGAGGCAATTTGGGGTACACGGAGCAGTCCTCGAGTTGCTCTGCTGAACTTGGTACTCCTCTAGACTTGGCCCGTTGTTCTCGGGGAACCTCTGGAGTTGCCTAAAGGGAGGGAGTCAAGCCTCAGGTCGTGTTTGATGGGGAACTGGGGGATGGCTCTGGAGTCAATGCAGGGGAAGCGGGCCTCATCTCGAGTTGATTTGGGGCCCATGGAGCTCCTTCGCGATGCTGGTGTGACCTCAGGGTCCCTCTCTACTTGTGACAGTGTTTTTGCGGACTGTCTCGACATTCATCAAGCGAGGCTCCTGACATGTTTCAGGGGGCTCACGGAATTGCTCTGCATGCAGTGCAGGGGAATCGGGCCTCATCTCGCTTTGGAGGGGGAAGTCTCATGGTTTTTCTCGAGTTGCGGCGGGGACCTGGGGTACATTCTCGACTTACGGCGGGGATGGCCCTTCAACCCGTGTTTGTTCAACGAAGTCAGGACTCCTGTCGAGTTACGAGGGACACCTCAGGAGTCTCTTCGAGGCTTGGCAGGGCAAAAGGGACGCTTCTCGAGGTGAGTCGGGAGACCCAGGGTCCCTTTCCAGTAGCCACAGGGATACTGGGATTCCTGTCAATGTTCAAGAGGAGTCAGGCTCCGTCAAATTTTGAAGCAGTGAGCTCTGCGTGCCTCTCGAGGTGTCAGAGGCATGTGAGGCATTCCGTCGAAAGGAGTCGGGGACCTAGGGCTTTCTCTAGGGACTCCACAGGTGGTGCAGACATCCCTTCACCTTGTGAGATGAAAGACTAGACTGTATTCAAGCCACTGCAAGGAAACCCGGCCTCCTTTCGAGTCAGGGCTTCTCGGTGTATATGCCCATTGAGGCAGCAATCTCAGGGTCCCTCCCTCATACCTATTGCTGAGAGAAGCCTCCTCTTGAGGGGCTTGTGGAAAGGTGGCCTACGTCTTGAGTCTAAGCCAGGGAATCAGCTCTCATCTCGAGGCAATTTGGGGTACACGGAGCAGTCCTCGAGTTGCTCTGCTGAACTTGGTACTCCTCTAGACTTGGCCCGTTGTTCTCGGGGAACCTCTGGAGTTGCCTAAAGGGAGTCAAGCCCAGGTCGTGTTTGTCGTGTTTGATGGGGAACGGGGGATGGCTCTGGAGTCAATGCAGGGGAAGCGGGCCTCATCTCGAGTTGATTTGGGGCCCATGGAGCTCCTTCGCGATGCTGGTGTGACCTCAGGGTCCCTCTCTACTTGTGACAGTGTTTTTGCGGACTGTCTCGACATCCATCAAGCAAGTCGAGGCTCCTGACATGTTTCAGGGGGCTCACGGAATTGCTCTGCATGCAGTGCAGGGGAATCGGGCCTCCTCATCTCGCTTGGAGGGGGAAGTCTCATGGTTTTTCTCGAGTTGCGGCGGGGACCTGGGGTACATTTCTCGACTTACGGCGGGGATGGCCCTTCAACCCTCGTGTTTGTTCAACGAAGTCAGGACTCCTGTCGAGTTACGAGGGACACCTCAGGAGTCTCTTCGAGGCTTGGCAGGGCAAAAGGGACGCTTCTCGAGGTGAGTCGGGAGACCCAGGGTCCCTTTCCAGTAGCCACAGGGATACTGGGATTCCTGTCAATGTTCAAGAGGAGTCAGGCTCAGGCTCCGTCAAATTTTGAAGCAGTGAGCTCTGCGTGCCTCTCGAGGTGTCAGAGGCATGTGAGGCATTCCGTCGAAAGGAGTCGGGGACCTAGGGCTTTCTCTAGGGACTCCACAGGTGGTGCAGACATCCCTTCACCTTGTGAGATGAAAGACTAGACTGTATTCAAGCCACTGCAAGGAAACCCGGCCTCCTTTCGAGTCAGGGCTTCTCGGTGTATATGCCCATTGAGGCAGCAATCTCAGGGTCCCTCCCTCATACCTATTGCTGAGAGAAGCCTCCTCTTGAGGGGCTTGTGGAAAGGTGGCCTACGTCTTGAGTCTAAGCCAGGGAATCAGCTCTCATCTCGAGGCAATTTGGGGTACACGGAGCAGTCCTCGAGTTGCTCTGCTGAACTTGGTACTCCTCTAGACTTGGCCCGTTGTTCTCGGGGAACCTCTGGAGTTGCCTAAAGGGAGTCAAGCCTCAGGTCGTGTTTGATGGGGAACGGGGGATGGCTCTGGAGTCAATGCAGGGGAAGCGGGCCTCATCTCGATTTGGGGCCCATGGAGCTCCTTCGCGATGCTGGTGTGACCTCAGGGTCCCTCTCTACTTGTGACAGTGTTTTTGCGGACTGTCTCGACATCCATCAAGCAAGTCGAGGCTCCTGACATGTTTCAGGGGGCTCACGGAATTGCTCTGCATGCAGTGCAGGGGAATCGGGCCTCATCTCGCTTGGAGGGGGAAGTCTCATGGTTTTTCTCGAGTTGCGGCGGGGACCTGGGGTACATTCTCGACTTACGGCGGGGATGGCCCTTCAACCCTCGTGTTTGTTCAACGAAGTCAGGACTCCTGTCGAGTTACGAGGGACACCTCAGGAGTCTCTTCGAGGCTTGGCAGGGCAAAAAGGGACGCTTCTCGAGGTGAGTCGGGAGACCCAGGGTCCCTTTCCAGTAGCCACAGGGATACTGGGATTCCTGTCAATGTTCAAGAGGAGTCAGGCTCCGTCAAATTGAAGCAGTGAGCTCTGCGTGCCTCTCGAGGTGTCAGAGGCATGTGAGGCATTCCGTCGAAAGGAGTCGGGGACCTAGGGCTTTCTCTAGGGACTCCACAGGTGGTGCAGACATCCCTTCACCTTGTGAGATGAAAGACTAGACTGTATTCAAGCCACTGCAAGGAAACCCGGCCTCCTTTCGAGTCAGGGCTTCTCGGTGTATATGCCCATTGAGGCAGCAATCTCAGGGTCCCTCCCTCATACCTATTGCTGAGAGAAGCCTCCTCTTGAGGGGCTTGTGGAAAGGTGGCCTACGTCTTGAGTCTAAGCCAGGGAATCAGCTCTCATCTCGAGGCAATTTGGGGTACACGGAGCAGTCCTCGAGTTGCTCTGCTGAACTTGGTACTCCTCTAGACTTGGCCCGTTGTTCTCGGGGAACCTCTGGAGTTGCCTAAAGGGAGTCAAGCCAGGTCGTGTTTGATGGGGAACGGGGGATGGCTCTGGAGTCAATGCAGGGGAAGCGGGCCTCATCTCGAGTTGATTTTTGGGGCCCATGGAGCTCCTTCGCGATGCTGGTGTGACCTCAGGGTCCCTCTCTACTTGTGACAGTGTTTTTGCGGACTGTCTCGACATCCATCAAGCAAGTCGAGGCTCCTGACATGTTTCAGGGGGCTCACGGAATTGCTCTGCATGCAGTGCAGGGGAATCGGGCCTCATCTCGCTTGGAGGGGGAAGTCTCATGGTTTTTCTCGAGTTGCGGCGGGGACCTGGGGTACATTCTCGACTTACGGCGGGGATGGCCCTTCAACCCTCGTGTTTTGTTCAACGAAGTCAGGACTCCTGTCGAGTTACGAGGGACACCTCAGGAGTCTCTTCGAGGCTTGGCAGGGCAAAAGGGACGCTTCTCGAGGTGAGTCGGGAGACCCAGGGTCCCTTTCCAGTAGCCACAGGGATACTGGGATTCCTGTCAATGTTCAAGAGGAGTCAGGCTCCGTCAAATTTTGAAGAAGTGAGCTGAGCTCTGCGTGCCTCTCGAGGTGTCAGAGGCATGTGAGGCATTCCGTCGAAAGGAGTCGGGGACCTAGGGCTTTCTCTAGGGACTCCACAGGTGGTGCAGACATCCCTTCACCTTGTGAGATGAAAGACTAGACTGTATTCAAGCCACTGCAAGGACCCGGCCGGCCTCCTTTCGAGTCAGGGCTTCTCGGTGTATATGCCCATTGAGGCAGCAATCTCAGGGTCCCTCCCTCATACCTATTGCTGAGAGAAGCCTCCTCTTGAGGGGCTTGTGGAAAGGTGGCCTACGTCTTGAGTCTAAGCCAGGGAATCAGCTCTCATCTCGAGGCAATTTGGGGTACACGGAGCAGTCCTCGAGTTGCTCTGCTGAACTTGGTACTCCTCTAGACTTGGCCCGTTGTTCTCGGGGAACCTCTGGAGTTGCCTAAAGGGAGTCAAGCCTCAGGTCGTGTTTGATGGGGAACGGGGGATGGCTCTGGAGTCAATGCAGGGGAAGCGGGCCTCATCTCGAGTTGATTTGGGGCCCATGGAGCTCCTTCGCGATGCTGGTGTGACCTCAGGGTCCCTCTCTACGTGTGACAGTGTTTTTGCGGACTGTCTCGACATCCATCAAGCAAGTCGAGGCTCCTGACATGTTTCAGGGGGCTCACGGAATTGCTCTGCATGCAGTGCAGGGGAATCGGGCCTCATCTCGCTTGGAGGGGGAAGTCTCATTTTTTTTTTTTCTCGAGTTGCGGCGGGGACCTGGGGTACATTCTCGACTTACGGCGGGGATGGCCCTTCAACCCTCGTGTTTGTTCAACGAAGTCAGGACTCCTGTCGAGTTACGAGGGACACCTCAGGAGTCTCTTCGAGGCTTGGCAGGGCAAAAGGGACGCTTCTCGAGGTGAGTCGGGAGACCCAGGGTCCCTTTCCAGTAGCCACAGGGATACTGGGATTCCTGTCAATGTTCAAGAGGAGTCAGGCTCCGTCAAATTTTGAAGCAGTGAGCTCTGCGTGCCTCTCGAGGTGTCAGAGGCATGTGTGAGGCATTCCGTCGAAAGGAGTCGGGGACCTAGGGCTTTCTCTAGGGACTCCACAGGTGGTGCAGACATCCCTTCACCTTGTGAGATGAAAGACTAGACTGTATTCAAGCCACTGCAAGGAAACCCGGCCTCCTTTCGAGTCAGGGCTTCTCGGTGTATATGCCCATTGAGGCAGCAATCTCAGGGTCCCTCCCTCATACCTATTGCTGAGAGAAGCCTCCTCTTGAGGGGCTTGTGGAAAGGTGGCCTACGTCTTGAGTCTAAGCCAGGGAATCAGCTCTCATCTCGAGGCAATTTGGGGTACACGGAGCAGTCCTCGAGTTGCTCTGCTGAACTTGGTACTCCTCTAGACTTGGCCCGTTGTTCTCGGGGAACCTCTGGAGTTGCCTAAAGGGAGTCAAGCCTCAGGTCGTGTTTGATGGGGAACGGGGGATGGCTCTGGAGTCAATGCAGGGGAAGCGGGCCTCATCTCGAGTTGATTTGGGGCCCCCATGGAGCTCCTTTCGCGATGCTGGTGTGACCTCAGGGTCCCTCTCTACTTGTGACAGTGTTTTTGCGGACTGTCTCGACATCCATCAAGCAAGTCGAGGCTCCTGACATGTTTCAGGGGGCTCACGGAATTGCTCTGCATGCAGTGCAGGGGAATCGGGCCTCATCTCGCTTGGAGGGGGAAGTCTCATGGTTTTTTTTCTCGAGTTGCGGCGGGGACCTGGGGTACATTCTCGACTTACGGCGGGGATGGCCCTTCAACCCTCGTGTTTGTTCAACGAAGTCAGGACTCCTGTCGAGTTACGAGGGACACCTCAGGAGTCTCTTCGAGGCTTGGCAGGGCAAAAGGGACGCTTCTCGAGGTGAGTCGGGAGACCCAGGGTCCCTTTCCAGTAGCCACAGGGATACTGGGATTCCTGTCAATGTTCAAGAGGAGTCAGGCTCCGTCAAATTTTGAAGCAGTGAGCTCTGCGTGCCTCTCGAGGTGTCAGAGGCATGTGAGGCATTCCGTCGTCGAAAGGAGTCGGGGACCTAGGGCTTTCTCTAGGGACTCCACAGGTGGTGCAGACATCCCTTCACCTTGTGAGATGAAAGACTAGACTGTATTCAAGCCACTGCAAGGAAACCCGGCCTCCTTTCGAGTCAGGGCTTCTCGGTGTATATGCCCATTGAGGCAGCAATCTCAGGGTCCCTCCCTCATACCTATTGCTGAGAGAAGCCTCCTCTTGAGGGGCTTGTGGAAAGGTGGCCTACGTCTTGAGTCTAAGCCAGGGAATCAGCTCTCATCTCGAGGCAATTTGGGGTACACGGAGCAGTCCTCGAGTTGCTCTGCTGAACTTGGTACTCCTCTAGACTTGGCCCGTTGTTCTCGGGGAACCTCTGGAGTTGCCTAAAGGGAGTCAAGCCTCAGGTCGTGTTTGATGGGGAACGGGGGATGGCTCTGGAGTCAATGCAGGGGAAGCGGGCCTCATCTCGAGTTGATTTGGGGCCCATGGAGCTCCTTCGCGATGCTGGTGTGACCTCAGGGTCCCTCTCTACTTGTGACAGTTTTTTTTGCGGACTGTCTCGACATCCATCAAGCAAGTCGAGGCTCCTGACATGTTTCAGGGGGCTCACGGAATTGCTCTGCATGCAGTGCAGGGGAATCGGGCCTCATCTCGCTTGGAGGGGGAAGTCTCATGGTTTTTCTCGAGTTGCGGCGGGGACCTGGGGTACATTCTCGACTTACGGCGGGGATGGCCCTTCAACCCTCGTGTTTGTTCAACGAAGTCAGGACTCCTGTCGAGTTACGAGGGACACCTCAGGAGTCTCTTCGAGGCTTGGCAGGGCAAAAGGGACGCTTCTCGAGGTGAGTCGGGAGACCCAGGGTCCCTTTCCAGTAGCCACAGGGATACTGGGATTCCTGTCAATGTTCAAGAGGAGTCAGGCTCCGTCAAATTTTGAAGCAGTGAGCTCTGCGTGCCTCTCGAGGTGTCAGAGGCATGTGAGGCATTCCGTCGAAAGGAGTCGGGGACCTAGGGCTTTCTCTTTCTCTAGGGACTCCACAGGTGGTGCAGACATCCCTTCACCTTGTGAGATGAAAGACTAGACTGTATTCAAGCCACTGCAAGGAAACCCGGCCTCCTTTCGAGTCAGGGCTTCTCGGTGTATATGCCCATTGAGGCAGCAATCTCAGGGTCCCTCCCTCATACCTATTGCTGAGAGAAGCCTCCTCTTGAGGGGCTTGTGGAAAGGTGGCCTACGTCTTGAGTCTAAGCCAGGGAATCAGCTCTCATCTCGAGGCAATTTGGGGTACACGGAGCAGTCCTCGAGTTGCTCTGCTGAACTTGGTACTCCTCTAGACTTGGCCCGTTGTTCTCGGGGAACCTCTGGAGTTGCCTAAAGGGAGTCAAGCCTCAGGTCGTGTTTGATGGGGAACGGGGGATGGCTCTGGAGTCAATGCAGGGGAAGCGGGCCTCATCTCGAGTTGATTTGGGGCCCATGGAGCTCCTTCGCGATGCTGGTGTGACCTCAGGGTCCCTCTCTACTTGTGACAGTGTTTTTGCGGACTGTCTCGACATCCATCAAGCAAGTCGAGGCTCCTGACATGTTTCAGGGGGCTCACGGAATTGCTCTGCATGCAGTGCAGGGGAATCGGGCCTCATCTCGCTTGGAGGGGGAAGTCTCATGGTTTTTCTCGAGTTGCGGCGGGGACCTGGGGTACATTCTCGACTTACGGCGGGGATGGCCCTTCAACCCTCGTGTTTGTTCAACGAAGTCAGGACTCCTGTCGAGTTACGAGGGACACCTCAGGAGTCTCTTCGAGGCTTGGCAGGGCAAAAGGGACGCTTCTCGAGGTGAGTCGGGAGACCCAGGGTCCCTTTCCAGTAGCCACAGGGATACTGGGATTCCTGTCAATGTTCAAGAGGAGTCAGGCTCCGTCAAATTTTGAAGCAGTGAGCTCTGCGTGCCTCTCGAGGTGTCAGAGGCATGTGAGGCATTCCGTCGAAAGGAGTCGGGGACCTAGGGCTTTCTCTAGGGACTCCACAGGTGGTGCAGACATCCCTTCACCTTGTGAGATGAAAGACTAGACTGTATTCAAGCCACTGCAAGGAAACCCGGCCTCCTTTCGAGTCAGGGCTTCTCGGTGTATATGCCCATTGAGGCAGCAATCTCAGGGTCCCTCCCTCATACCTATTGCTGAGAGAAGCCTCCTCTTGAGGGGCTTGTGGAAAGGTGGCCTACGTCTTGAGTCTAAGCCAGGGAATCAGCTCTCATCTCGAGGCAATTTGGGGTACACGGAGCAGTCCTCGAGTTGCTCTGCTGAACTTGGTACTCCTCTAGACTTGGCCCGTTGTTCTCGGGGAACCTCTGGAGTTGCCTAAAGGGAGTCAAGCCTCAGGTCGTGTTTGATGGGGAACGGGGGATGGCTCTGGAGTCAATGCAGGGGAAGCGGGCCTCATCTCGAGTTGATTTGGGGCCCATGGAGCTCCTTCGCGATGCTGGTGTGACCTCAGGGTCCCTCTCTACTTGTGACAGTGTTTTTGCGGACTGTCTCGACATCCATCAAGCAAGTCGAGGCTCCTGACATGTTTCAGGGGGCTCACGGAATTGCTCTGCATGCAGTGCAGGGGAATCGGGCCTCATCTCGCTTGGAGGGGGAAGTCTCATGGTTTTTCTCGAGTTGCGGCGGGGACCTGGGGTACATTCTCGACTTACGGCGGGGATGGCCCTTCAACCCTCGTGTTTGTTCAACGAAGTCAGGACTCCTGTCGAGTTACGAGGGACACCTCAGGAGTCTCTTCGAGGCTTGGCAGGGCAAAAGGGACGCTTCTCGAGGTGAGGGGGACCCAGGGTCCCTTTCCAGTAGCCACAGGGATACTGGGATTCCTGTCAATGTTCAAGAGGAGTCAGGCTCCGTCAAATTTTGAAGCAGTGAGCTCTGCGTGCCTCTCGAGGTGTCAGAGGCATGTGAGGCATTCCGTCGAAAGGAGTCGGGGACCTAGGGCTTTCTCTAGGGACTCCACACAGGTGGTGCAGACATCCCTTCACCTTGTGAGATGAAAGACTAGACTGTATTCAAGCCACTGCAAGGAAACCCGGCCTCCTTTCGAGTCAGGGCTTCTCGGTGTATATGCCCATTGAGGCAGCAATCTCAGGGTCCCTCCCTCATACCTATTGCTGAGAGAAGCCTCCTCTTGAGGGGCTTGTGGAAAGGTGGCCTACGTCTTGAGTCTAAGCCAGGGAATCAGCTCTCATCTCGAGGCAATTTGGGGTACACGGAGCAGTCCTCGAGTTGCTCTGCTGAACTTGGTACTCCTCTAGACTTGGCCCGTTGTTCTCGGGGAACCTCTGGAGTTGCCTAAAGGGAGTCAAGCCTCAGGTCGTGTTTGATGGGGAACGGGGGATGGCTCTGGAGTCAATGCAGGGGAAGCGGGCCTCATCTCGAGTTGATTTGGGGCCCATGGAGCTCCTTCGCGATGCTGGTGTGACCTCAGGGTCCCTCTCTACTTGTGACAGTGTTTTTGCGGACTGTCTCGACATCCATCAAGCAAGCAAGTCGAGGCTCCTGACATGTTTCAGGGGGCTCACGGAATTGCTCTGCATGCAGTGCAGGGGAATCGGGCCTCATCTCGCTTGGAGGGGGAAGTCTCATGGTTTTTCTCGAGTTGCGGGGACCTGGGGGCGGGGACCTGGGGTACATTCTCGACTTACGGCGGGGATGGCCCTTCAACCCTCGTGTTTGTTCAACGAAGTCAGGACTCCTGTCGAGTTACGAGGGACACCTCAGGAGTCTCTTCGAGGCTTGGCAGGGCAAAAGGGACGCTTCTCGAGGTGAGTCGGGAGACCCAGGGTCCCTTTCCAGTAGCCACAGGGATACTGGGATTCCTGTCAATGTTCAAGAGGAGTCAGGCTCCGTCAAATTTTGAAGCAGTGAGCTCTGCGTGCCTCTCGAGGTGTCAGAGGCATGTGAGGCATTCCGTCGAAAGGAGTCGGGGACCTAGGGCTTTCTCTAGGGACTCCACAGGTGGTGCAGACATCCCTCCACCTTGTGAGATGAAAGACTAGACTGTATTCAAGCCACTGCAAGGAAACCCGGCCTCCTTTCGAGTCAGGGCTTCTCGGTGTATATGCCCATTGAGGCAGCAATCTCAGGGTCCCTCCCTCATACCTATTGCTGAGAGAAGCCTCCTCTTGAGGGGCTTGTGGAAAGGTGGCCTACGTCTTGAGTCTAAGCCAGGGAATCAGCTCTCATCTCGAGGCAATTTGGGGTACACGGAGCAGTCCTCGAGTTGCTCTGCTGAACTTGGTACTCCTCTAGACTTGGCCCGTTGTTCTCGGGGAACCTCTGGAGTTGCCTAAAGGGAGTCAAGCCTCAGGTCGTGTTTGATGGGGAACGGGGGATGGCTCTGGAGTCAATGCAGGGGAAGCGGGCCTCATCTCGAGTTGATTTGGGGCCCATGGAGCTCCTTCGCGATGCTGGTGTGACCTCAGGGTCCCTCTCTACTTGTGACAGTGTTTTTGCGGACTGTCTCGACATCCATCAAGCAAGTCGAGCTCCTGACATGTTTCAGGGGGCTCACGGAATTGCTCTGCATGCAGTGCAGGGGAATCGGGCCTCATCTCGCTTGGAGGGGGAAGTCTCATGGTTTTTCTCGAGTTGCGGCGGGGACCTGGGGTACATTCTCGACTTACGGCGGGGATGGCCCTTCAACCCTCGTGTTTGTTCAACGAAGTCAGGACTCCTGTCGAGTTACGAGGGACACCTCAGGAGTCTCTTCGAGGCTTGGCAGGGCAAAAGGGACGCTTCTCGAGGTGAGTCGGGAGACCCAGGGTCCCTTTCCAGTAGCCACAGGGATACTGGGATTCCTGTCAATGTTCAAGAGGAGTCAGGCTCCGTCAAATTTTGAAGCAGTGAGCTCTGCGTGCCTCTCGAGGTGTCAGAGGCATGTGAGGCATTCCGTCGAAAGGAGTCGGGGACCTAGGGCTTTCTCTAGGGACTCCACAGGTGGTGCAGACATCCCTTCACCTTGTGAGATGAAAGACTAGACTGTATTCAAGCCACTGCAAGGAAAAACCCGGCCTCCTTTCGAGTCAGGGCTTCTCGGTGTATATGCCCATTGAGGCAGCAATCTCAGGGTCCCTCCCTCATACCTATTGCTGAGAGAGAAGCCTCCTCTTGAGGGGCTTGTGGAAAGGTGGCCTACGTCTTGAGTCTAAGCCAGGGAATCAGCTCTCATCTCGAGGCAATTTGGGGTACACGGAGCAGTCCTCGAGTTGCTCTGCTGAACTTGGTACTCCTCTAGACTTGGCCCGTTGTTCTCGGGGAACCTCTGGAGTTGCCTAAAGGGAGTCAAGCCTCAGGTCGTGTTTGATGGGGAACGGGGGATGGCTCTGGAGTCAATGCAGGGGAAGCGGGCCTCATCTCGAGTTGATTTGGGGCCCATGGAGCTCCTTCGCGATGCTGGTGTGACCTCAGGGTCCCTCTCTACTTGTGACAGTGTTTTTGCGGCGGACTGTCTCGACATCCATCAAGCAAGTCGAGGCTCCTGACATGTTTCAGGGGGCTCACGGAATTGCTCTGCATGCAGTGCAGGGGAATCGGGCTCTCATCTCGCTTGGAGGGGGAAGTCTCATGGTTTTTCTCGAGTTGCGGCGGGGACCTGGGGTACATTCTCGACTTACGGCGGGGATGGCCCTTCAACCCTCGTGTTGTTCAACGAAGTCAGGACTCCTGTCGAGTTACGAGGGACACCTCAGGAGTCTCTTCGAGGCTTGGCAGGGCAAAAGGGACGCTTCTCGAGGTGAGTCGGGAGACCCAGGGTCCCTTTCCAGTAGCCACAGGGATACTGGGATTCCTGTCAATGTTCAAGAGGAGTCAGGCTCCGTCAAATTTTGAAGCAGTGAGCTCTGCGTGCCTCTCGAGGTGTCAGAGGCATGTGAGGCATTCCGTCGAAAGGAGTCGGGGACCTAGGGCTTTCTCTAGGGACTCCACAGGTGGTGCAGACATCCCTTCACCTTGTGAGATGAAAGACTAGACTGTATTCAAGCCACTGCAAGGAAACCCCGGCCTCCTTTCGAGTCAGGGCTTCTCGGTGTATATGCCCATTGAGGCAGCAATCTCAGGGTCCCTCCCTCATACCTATTGCTGAGAGAAGCCTCCTCTTGAGGGGCTTGTGGAAAGGTGGCCTACGTCTTGAGTCTAAGCCAGGGAATCAGCTCTCATCTCGAGGCAATTTGGGGTACACGGAGCAGTCCTCTCGAGTTGCTCTGCTGAACTTGGTACTCCTCTAGACTTGGCCCGTTGTTCTCGGGGAACCTCTGGAGTTGCCTAAAGGGAGTCAAGCCTCAGGTCGTGTTTGATGGGGAACGGGGGATGGCTCTGGAGTCAATGCAGGGGAAGCGGGCCTCATCTCGAGTTGATTTGGGGCCCATGGAGCTCCTTCGCGATGCTGGTGTGACCTCAGGGTCCCTCTCTACTTGTGACAGTGTTTTTGCGGACTGTCTCGACATCCATCAAGCAAGTCGAGGCTCCTGACATGTTTCAGGGGGCTCACGGAATTGCTCTGCATGCAGTGCAGGGGAATCGGGCCTCATCTCGCTTGGAGGGGGAAGTCTCATGGTTTTTCTCGAGTTGCGGCGGGGACCTGGGGTACATTCTCGACTTACGGCGGGGATGGCCCTTCAACCCTCGTGTTTGTTCAACGAAGTCAGGACTCCTGTCGAGTTACGAGGGACACCTCAGGAGTCTCTTCGAGGCTTGGCAGGGCAAAAGGGACGCTTCTCGAGGTGAGTCGGGAGACCCAGGGTCCCTTTCCAGTAGCCACAGGGATACTGGGATTCCTGTCAATGTTCAAGAGGAGTCAGGCTCCGTCAAATTTTGAAGCAGTGAGCTCTGCGTGCCTCTCGAGGTGTCAGAGGCATGTGAGGCATTCCGTCGAAAGGAGTCGGGGACCTAGGGCTTTCTCTAGGGACTCCACAGGTGGTGCAGACATCCCTTCACCTTGTGAGATGAAAGACTAGACTGTATTCAAGCCACTGCAAGGAAACCCGGCCGGCCTCCTTTCGAGTCAGGGCTTCTCGGTGTATATGCCCATTGAGGCAGCAATCTCTCAGGGTCCCTCCCTCATACCTATTGCTGAGAGAAGCCTCCTCTTGAGGGGCTTGTGGAAAGGTGGCCTACGTCTTGAGTCTAAGCCAGGGAATCAGCTCTCATCTCGAGGCAATTTGGGGGGTACACGGAGCAGTCCTCGAGTTGCTCTGCTGAACTTGGTACTCCTCTAGACTTGGCCCGTTGTTCTCGGGGAACCTCTGGAGTTGCCTAAAGGGAGTCAAGCCTCAGGTCGTGTTTGATGGGGAACGGGGGATGGCTCTGGAGTCAATGCAGGGGAAGCGGGCCTCATCTCGAGTTGATTTGGGGCCCATGGAGCTCCTTCGCGATGCTGGTGTGACCTCAGGGTCCCTCTCTACTTGTGACAGTGTTTTTGCGGACTGTCTCGACATCCATCAAGCAAGTCGAGGCTCCTGACATGTTTCAGGGGGCTCACGGAATTGCTCTGCATGCAGTGCAGGGGAATCGGCCTCATCTCGCTTGGAGGGGGAAGTCTCATCATCTCGCTTGGAGGGGGAAGTCTCATGGTTTTTCTCGAGTTGCGGCGGGGGACCTGGGGTACATTCTCGACTTACGGCGGGGATGGCCCTTCAACCCTCGTGTTTGTTCAACGAAGTCAGGACTCCTGTCGAGTTACGAGGGACACCTCAGGAGTCTCTTCGAGGCTTGGCAGGGCAAAAGGGACGCTTCTCGAGGTGAGTCGGGAGACCCAGGGTCCCTTTCCAGTAGCCACAGGGATACTGGGATTCCTGTCAATGTTCAAGAGGAGTCAGGCTCCGTCAAATTTTGAAGCAGTGAGCTCTGCGTGCCTCTCGAGGTGTCAGAGGCATGTGAGGCATTCCGTCGAAAGGAGTCGGGGACCTAGGGCTTTCTCTAGGGACTCCACAGGTGGTGCAGACATCCCTTCACCTTGTGAGATGAAAGACTAGACTGTATTCAAGCCACTGCAAGGAAACCCGGCCTCCTTTCGAGTCAGGGCTTCTCGGTGTATATGCCCATTGAGCAGGCAGCAATCTCAGGGTCCCTCCCTCATACCTATTGCTGAGAGAAGCCTCCTCTTGAGGGGCTTGTGGAAAGGTGGCCTACGTCTTGAGTCTAAGCCAGGGAATCAGCTCTCATCTCGAGGCAATTTGGGGTACACGGAGCAGTCCTCGAGTTGCTCTGCTGAACTTGGTACTCCTCTAGACTTGGCCCGTTGTTCTCGGGGAACCTCTGGAGTTGCCTAAAGGGAGTCAAGCCTCAGGTCGTGTTTGATGGGGAACGGGGGATGGCTCTGGAGTCAATGCAGGGGAAGCGGGCCTCATCTCGAGTTGATTTGGGGCCCATGGAGCTCCTTCGCGATGCTGGTGTGACCTCAGGGTCCCTCTCTACTTGTGACAGTGTTTTTGCGGACTGTCTCGACATCCATCAAGCAAGTCGAGGCTCCTGACATGTTTCAGGGGGCTCACGGAATTGCTCTGCATGCAGTGCAGGGGAATCGGGCCTCATCTCGCTTGGAGGGGGAAGTCTCATGGTTTTTTTTTTTTCTCGAGTTGCGGCGGGGACCTGGGGTACATTCTCGACTTACGGCGGGGATGGCCCTTCAACCCTCGTGTTTGTTCAACGAAGTCAGGACTCCTGTCGAGTTTACGAGGGACACCTCAGGAGTCTCTTCGAGGCTTGGCAGGGCAAAAGGGACGCTTCTCGAGGTGAGTCGGGAGACCCAGGGTCCCTTTCCAGTAGCCACAGGGATACTGGGATTCCTGTCAATGTTCAAGAGGAGTCAGGCTCCGTCAAATTTTGAAGCAGTGAGCTCTGCGTGCCTCTCGAGGTGTCAGAGGCATGTGAGGCATCGTCGTCGAAAGGAGTCGGGGACCTAGGGCTTTCTCTAGGGACTCCACAGGTGGTGCAGACATCCCTTCACCTTGTGAGATGAAAGACTAGACTGTATTCAAGCCACTGCAAGGAAACCCGGCCTCCTTTCGAGTCAGGGCTTCTCGGTGTATATGCCCATTGAGGCAGCAATCTCAGGGTCCCTCCCTCATACCTATTGCTGAGAGAAGCCTCCTCTTGAGGGGCTTGTGGAAAGGTGGCCTACGTCTTGAGTCTAAGCCAGGGAATCAGCTCTCATCTCGAGGCAATTTGGGGTACACGGAGCAGTCCTCGAGTTGCTCTGCTGAACTTGGTACTCCTCTAGACTTGGCCCGTTGTTCTCGGGGAACCTCTGGAGTTGCCTAAAAAGTCAAGTCCTCAGGTCGTGTTTGATGGGGAACGGGGGATGGCTCTGGAGTCAATGCAGGGGAAGCGGGCCTCATCTCGAGTTGATTTGGGGCCCATGGAGCTCCTTCGCGATGCTGGTGTGACCTCAGGGTCCCTCTCTACTTGTGACAGTGTTTTTGCGGACTGTCTCGACATCCATCAAGCAAGTCGAGGCTCCTGACATGTTTCAGGGGGCTCACGGAATTGCTCTGCATGCAGTGCAGGGGAATCGGGCCTCATCTCGCTTGGAGGGGGAAGTCTCATGGTTTTTCTCGAGTTGCGGCGGGGACCTGGGGTACATTCTCGACTTACGGCGGGGATGGCCCTTCAACCCTCGTGTTTGTTCAACGAAGTCAGGACTCCTGTCGAGTTACGAGGGACACCTCAGGAGTCTCTTCGAGGCTTGGCAGGGCAAAAAGGGACGCTTCTCGAGGTGAGTCGGGAGACCCAGGGTCCCTTTCCAGTAGCCACAGGGATACTGGGATTCCTGTCAATGTTCAAGAGGAGTCAGGCTCCGTCAAATTTTGAAGCAGTGAGCTCTGCGTGCCTCTCGAGGTGTCAGAGGCATGTGAGGCATTCCGTCGAAAGGAGTCGGGGACCTAGGGCTTTCTCTAGGGACTCCACAGGTGGTGCAGACATCCCTTCACCTTGTGAGATGAAAGACTAGACTGTATTCAAGCCACTGCAAGGAAACCCGGCCTCCTTTCGAGTCAGGGCTTCTCGGTGTATATGCCCATTGAGGCAGCAATCTCAGGGTCCCTCCCTCATACCTATTGCTGAGAGAAGCCTCCTCTTGAGGGGCTTGTGGAAAGGTGGCCTACGTCTTGAGTCTAAGCCAGGGAATCAGCTCTCATCTCGAGGCAATTTGGGGTACACGGAGCAGTCCTCGTGTTGCTCTGCTGAACTTGGTACTCCTCTAGACTTGGCCCGTTGTTCTCGGGGAACCTCTGGAGTTGCCTAAAGGGAGTCAAGCCTCAGGTCGTGTTTGATGGGGAACGGGGGATGGCTCTGGAGTCAATGCAGGGGAAGCGGGCCTCATCTCGAGTTGATTTGGGGCCCATGGAGCTCCTTCGCGATGCTGGTGTGACCTCAGGGTCCCTCTCTACTTGTGACAGTGTTTTTGCGGACTGTCTCGACATCCATCAAGCAAGTCGAGGCTCCTGACATGTTTCAGGGGGCTCACGGAATTGCTCTGCATGCAGTGCAGGGGAATCGGGCCTCATCTCGCTTGGAGGGGGAAGTCTCATGGTTTTTCTCGAGTTGCGGCGGGGACCTGGGGTACATTCATTCTCGACTTACGGCGGGGATGGCCCTTCAACCCTCGTGTTTGTTCAACGAAGTCAGGACTCCTGTCGAGTTACGAGGGACACCTCAGGAGTCTCTTCGAGGCTTGGCAGGGCAAAAGGGACGCTTCTCGAGGTGAGTCGGGAGACCCAGGGTCCCTTTCCAGTAGCCACAGGGATACTGGGATTCCTGTCAATGTTCAAGAGGAGTCAGGCTCCGTCAAATTTTGAAGCAGTGAGCTCTGCGTGCCTCTCGAGGTGTCAGAGGCATGTGAGGCATTCCGTCGAAAGGAGTCGGGGACCTAGGGCTTTCTCTAGGGACTCCACAGGTGGTGCAGACATCCCTTCACCTTGTGAGATGAAAGACTAGACTGTATTCAAGCCACTGCAAGGAAAACCCGGCCTCCTTTCGAGTCAGGGCTTCTCGGTGTATATGCCCATTGAGGCAGCAATCTCAGGGTCCCTCCCTCATACCTATTGCTGAGAGAAGCCTCCTCTCTTGAGGGGCTTGTGGAAAGGTGGCCTACGTCTTGAGTCTAAGCCAGGGAATCAGCTCTCATCTCGAGGCAATTTGGGGTACACGGAGCAGTCCTCGAGTTGCTCTGCTGAACTTGGTACTCCTCTAGACTTGGCCCGTTGTTCTCGGGGAACCTCTGGAGTTGCCTAAAGGGAGTCAAGCCTCAGGTCGTGTTTGATGGGGAACGGGGGATGGCTCTGGAGTCAATGCAGGGGAAGCGGGCCTCATCTCGAGTTGATTTGGGGCCCATGGAGCTCCTTCGCGATGCTGGTGTGACCTCAGGGTCCCTCTCTACTTGTGACAGTGTTTTTTGCGGACTGTCTCGACATCCATCAAGCAAGTCGAGGCTCCTGACATGTTTCAGGGGGCTCACGGAATTGCTCTGCATGCAGTGCAGGGGAATCGGGCCTCATCTCGCTTGGAGGGGGAAGTCTCATGGTTTTTCTCGAGTTGCGGCGGGGACCTGGGGTACATTCTCGACTTACGGCGGGGGGGGGATGCCCCCTTCAACCCTCGTGTTTGTTCAACGAAGTCAGGACTCCTGTCGAGTTACGAGGGACACCTCAGGAGTCTCTTCGAGGCTTGGCAGGGCAAAAGGGACGCTTCTCGAGGTGAGTCGGGAGACCCAGGGTCCCTTTCCAGTAGCCACAGGGATACTGGGATTCCTGTCAATGTTCAAGAGGAGTCAGGCTCCGTCAAATTTTGAAGCAGTGAGCTCTGCGTGCCTCTCGAGGTGTCAGAGGCATGTGAGGCATTCCGTCGAAAGGAGTCGGGGACCTAGGGCTTTCTCTAGGGACTCCACAGGTGGTGCAGACATCCCTTCACCTTGTGAGATGAAAGACTAGACTGTATTCAAGCCACTGCAAGGAAACCCGGCCTCCTTTCGAGTCAGGGCTTCTCGGTGTATATGCCCATTGAGGCAGCAATCTCAGGGTCCCTCCCTCATACCTATTGCTGAGAGAAGCCTCCTCTTGAGGGGCTTGTGGAAAGGTGGCCTACGTCTTGAGTCTAAGCCAGGGAATCAGCTCTCATCTCGAGGCAATTTGGGGTACACGGAGCAGTCCTCGAGTTGCTCTGCTGAACTTGGTACTCCTCTAGACTTGGCCCGTTGTTCTCGGGGAACCTCTGGAGTTGCCTAAAGGGAGTCAAGCCTCAGGTCGTGTTTGATGGGGAACGGGGGATGGCTCTGGAGTCAATGCAGGGGAAGCGGGCCTCATCTCGAGTTGATTTGGGGCCCATGGAGCTCCTTCGCGATGCTGGTGTGACCTCAGGGTCCCTCTCTACTTGTGACAGTGTTTTTGCGGACTGTCTCGACATCCATCAAGCAAGTCGAGGCTCCTGACATGTTTCAGGGGGCTCACGGAATTGCTCTGCATGCAGTGCAGTGAAATCGGGCCTCATCTCGCTTGGAGGGGGAAGTCTCATGTTTTTTCTCGAGTTGCGGCGGGGACCTGGGGTACATTCTCTCTTACGGCGGGGATGGCCCTTCAACCCTCGTGTTTGTTCAACGAAGTCAGGACTCCTGTCGAGTTACGAGGGACACCTCAGGAGTCTCTTCGAGGCTTGGCAGGGCAAAAGGGACGCTTCTCGAGGTGAGTCGGGAGACCCAGGGTCCCTTTCCAGTAGCCACAGGGATACTGGGATTCCTGTCAATGTTCAAGAGGAGTCAGGCTCCGTCAAATTTTGAAGCAGTGAGCTCTGCGTGCCTCTCGAGGTGTCAGAGGCATGTGAGGCATTCCGTCGAAAGGAGTCGGGGACCTAGGGCTTTCTCTAGGGACTCCACAGGTGGTGCAGACATCCCTTCACCTTGTGAGATGAAAGACTAGACTGTATTCAAGCCACTGCAAGGAAACCCGGCCTCCTTTCGAGTCAGGGCTTCTCGGTGTATATGCCCATTGAGGCAGCAATCTCAGGGTCCCTCCCTCATACCTATTGCTGAGAGAAGCCTCCTCTTGAGGGGCTTGTGGAAAGGTGGCCTACGTCTTGAGTCTAAGCCAGGGAATCAGCTCTCATCTCGAGGCAATTTGGGGTACACGGAGCAGTCCTCGAGTTGCTCTGCTGAACTTGGTACTCCTCTAGACTTGGCCCGTTGTTCTCGGGGAACCTCTGGAGTTGCCTAAAGGGAGTCAAGCCTCAGGTCGTGTTTGATGGGGAACGGGGGATGGCTCTGGAGTCAATGCAGGGGAAGCGGGCCTCATCTCGAGTTGATTTGGGGCCCATGGAGCTCCTTCGCGATGCTGGTGTGACCTCAGGGTCCCTCTCTACTTGTGACAGTGTTTTTGCGGACTGTCTCGACATCCATCAAGCAAGTCGAGGCTCCTGACATGTTTCAGGGGGCTCACGGAATTGCTCTGCATGCAGTGCAGGGGAATCGGGCCTCATCTCGCTTGGAGGGGGAAGTCTCATGGTTTTTCTCGAGTTGCGGCGGGGACCTGGGGTACATTCTCGACTTACGGCGGGGATGGCCCTTCAACCCTCGTGTTTGTTCAACGAAGTAGGACTCTGTCTGTCGAGTTACGAGGGACACCTCAGGAGTCTCTTCGAGGCTTGGCAGGGCAAAAAGGGACGCTTCTCGAGGTGAGTCGGGAGACCCAGGGTCCCTTTCCAGTAGCCACAGGGATACTGGGATTCCTGTCAATGTTCAAGAGGAGTCAGGCTCCGTCAAATTTTGAAGCAGTGAGCTCTGCGTGCCTCTCGAGGTGTCAGAGGCATGTGAGGCATTCCGTCGAAAGGAGTCGGGGACCTAGGGCTTTCTCTAGGGACTCCACAGGTGGTGCAGACATCCCTTCACCTTGTGAGATGAAAGACTAGACTGTATTCAAGCCACTGCAAGGAAACCCGGCCTCCTTTCGAGTCAGGGCTTCTCGGTGTATATGCCCATTGAGGCAGCAATCTCAGGGTCCCTCCCTCATACCTATTGCTGAGAGAAGCCTCCTCTTGAGGGGCTTGTGGAAAGGTGGCCTACGTCTTGAGTCTAAGCCAGGGAATCAGCTCTCATTCGAGGCAATTTTTGGGGGGGTACACGGAGCAGTCCTCGAGTTGCTCTGCTGAACTTGGTACTCCTCTAGACTTGGCCCGTTGTTCTCGGGGAACCTCTGGAGTTGCCTAAAGGGAGTCAAGCCTCAGGTCGTGTTTGATGGGGAACGGGGGATGGCTCTGGAGTCAATGCAGGGGAAGCGGGCCTCATCTCGAGTTGATTTGGGGCCCATGGAGCTCCTTCGCGATGCTGGTGTGACCTCAGGGTCCCTCTCTACTTGTGACAGTGTTTTTGCGGACTGTCTCGACATCCATCAAGCAAGTCGAGGCTCCTGACATGTTTCAGGGGGCTCACGGAATTGCTCTGCATGCAGTGCAGGGGAATCGGGCCTCATCTCGCTTGGAGGGGGAAGTCTCATGGTTTTTTCTCGAGTTGCGGCGGGGACCTGGGGTACATTCTCGACTTACGGCGGGGATGGCCCTTCAACCCTCGTGTTTGTTCAACGAAGTCAGGACTCCTGTCGAGTTACGAGGACACCTCAGGAGTCTCTTCGAGGCTTGGCAGGGCAAAAGGGACGCTTCTCGAGGTGAGTCGGGAGACCCAGGGTCCCTTTCCAGTAGCCACAGGGATACTGGGATTCCTGTCAATGTTCAAGAGGAGTCAGGCTCCGTCAAATTTTGAAGCAGTGAGCTCTGCGTGCCTCTCGAGGTGTCAGAGGCATGTGAGGCATTCCGTCGAAAGGAGTCGGGGACCTAGGGCTTTCTCTAGGGACTCCACAGGTGGTGCAGACATCCCTTCACCTTGTGAGATGAAAGACTAGACTAGACTGTATTCAAGCCACTGCAAGGAAACCCGGCCTCCTTTCGAGTCAGGGCTTCTCGGTGTATATGCCCATTGAGGCAGCAATCTCAGGGTCCCTCCCTCATACCTATTGCTGAGAGAAGCCTCCTCTTGAGGGGCTTGTGGAAAGGTGGCCTACGTCTTGAGTCTAAGCCAGGGAATCAGCTCTCATCTCGAGGCAATTTGGGGTACACGGAGCAGTCCTCGTTGTTGCTCTGCTGAACTTGGTACTCCTCTAGACTTGGCCCGTTGTTCTCGGGGAACCTCTGGAGTTGCCTAAAGGGAGTCAAGCCTCAGGTCGTGTTTGATGGGGAACGGGGGATGGCTCTGGAGTCAATGCAGGGGAAGCGGGCCTCATCTCGAGTTGATTTGGGGCCCATGGAGCTCCTTCGCGATGCTGGTGTGACCTCAGGGTCCCTCTCTACTTGTGACAGTGTTTTTGCGGACTGTCTCGACATCCATCAAGCAAGTCGAGGCTCCTGACATGTTTCAGGGGGCTCACGGAATTGCTCTGCATGCAGTGCAGGGGAATCGGGCCTCATCTCGCTTGGAGGGGGAAGTCTCATGGTTTTTCTCGAGTTGCGGCGGGGACCTGGGGTACATTCTCGACTTACGGCGGGGATGGCCCTTCAACCCTCGTGTTTGTTCAACGAAGTCAGGACTCCTGTCGAGTTACGAGGGACACCTCAGTCTCTTCGAGGCTTGGCAGGGCAAAAGGGACGCTTCTCGAGGTGAGTCGGGAGACCCAGGGTCCCTTTCCAGTAGCCACAGGGATACTGGGATTCCTGTCAATGTTCAAGAGGAGTCAGGCTCCGTCAAATTTTGAAGCAGTGAGCTCTGCGTGCCTCTCGAGGTGTCAGAGGCATGTGAGGCATTCCGTCGAAAGGAGTCGGGGACCTAGGGCTTTCTCTAGGGACTCCACAGGTGGTGCAGACATCCCCTCACCTTGTGAGATGAAAGACTAGACTGTATTCAAGCCACTGCAAGGAAAGCCGGCCTCCTTTCGAGTCAGGGCTTCTCGGTGTATATGCCCATTGAGGCAGCAATCTCAGGGTCCCTCCCTCATACCTATTGCTGAGAGAAGCCTCCTCTTGAGGGGCTTGTGGAAAGGTGGCCTACGTCTTGAGTCTAAGCCAGGGAATCAGCTCTCATCTCGAGGCAATTTGGGGTACACGGAGCAGTCCTCGAGTTGCTCTGCTGCTGAACTTGGTACTCCTCTAGACTTGGCCCGTTGTTCTCGGGGAACCTCTGGAGTTGCCTAAAGGGAGTCAAGCCTCAGGTCGTGTTTGATGGGGAACGGGGGATGGCTCTGGAGTCAATGCAGGGGAAGCGGGCCTCATCTCATCTCGAGTTGATTTGGGGCCCATGGAGCTCCTTCGCGATGCTGGTGTGACCTCAGGGTCCCTCTCTACTTGTGACAGTGTTTTTGCGGACTGTCTCGACATCCATCAAGCAAGTCGAGGCTCCTGACATGTTTCAGGGGGCTCACGGAATTGCTCTGCATGCAGTGCAGGGGAATCGGGCCTCATCTCGCTTGGAGGGGGAAGTCTCATGGTTTTTCTCGAGTTGCGGCGGGGACCTGGGGTACATTCTCGACTTACGGCGGGGATGGCCCTTCAACCCTCGTGTTTGTTCAACGAAGTCAGGACTCCTGTCGAGTTACGAGGGACACCTCAGGAGTCTCTTCGAGGCTTGGCAGGGCAAAAGGGACGCTTCTCGAGGTGAGTCGGGAGACCCAGGGTCCCTTTCCAGTAGCCACAGGGATACTGGGATTCCTGTCAATGTTCAAGAGGAGTCAGGCTCCGTCAAATTTTGAAGCAGTGAGCTCTGCGTGCCTCTCGAGGTGTCAGAGGCATGTGAGGCATTCCGTCGAAAGGAGTCGGGGACCTAGGGCTTTCTCTAGGGACTCCACAGGTGGTGCAGACATCCCTTCACCTTGTGAGATGAAAGACTAGACTGTATTCAAGCCACTGCAAGGAAACCCGGCCTCCTCCTTTCGAGTCAGGGCTTCTCGGTGTATATGCCCATTGAGGCAGCAATCTCAGGGTCCCTCCCTCATACCTATTGCTGAGAGAAGCCTCCTCTTGAGGGGCTTGTGGAAAGGTGGCCTACGTCTTGAGTCTAAGCCAGGGAATCAGCTCTCATCTCGAGGCAATTTGGGGTACACGGAGCAGTCCTCGAGTTGCTCTGCTGAACTTGTGAACTTGGTCCTCTAGACTTGGCCCGTTGTTCTCGGGGAACCTCTGGAGTTGCCTAAAGGGAGTCAAGCCTCAGGTCGTGTTTGATGGGGAACGGGGGATGGCTCTGGAGTCAATGCAGGGGAAGCGGGCCTCATCTCGAGTTGATTTGGGGCCCATGGAGCTCCTTCGCGATGCTGGTGTGACCTCAGGGTCCCTCTCTACTTGTGACAGTTTTTTTGCGGACTGTCTCGACATCCATCAAGCAAGTCGAGGCTCCTGACATGTTTCAGGGGGCTCACGGAATTGCTCTGCATGCAGTGCAGGGGAATCGGGCCTCATCTCGCTTGGAGGGGGAAGTCTCATTTTTTCTCGAGTTGCGGCGGGGACCTGGGGTACATTCTCGACTTACGGCGGGGATGGCCCTTCAACCCTCGTGTTTGTTTGTTCAACGAAGTCAGGACTCCTGTCGAGTTACGAGGGACACCTCAGGAGTCTCTTCGAGGCTTGGCAGGGCAAAAGGGACGCTTCTCGAGGTGAGTCGGGAGACCCAGGGTCCCTTTCCAGTAGCCACAGGGATACTGGGATTCCTGTCAATGTTCAAGAGGAGTCAGGCTCCGTCAAATTTTGAAGCAGTGAGCTCTGCGTGCCTCTCGAGGTGTCAGAGGCATGTGAGGCATTCCGTCGAAAGGAGTCGGGGACCTAGGGCTTTCTCTAGGGACTCCACAGGTGGTGCAGACATCCCTTCACCTTGTGAGATGAAAGACTAGACTGTATTCAAGCCACTGCAAGGAAACCCGGCCTCCTTTCGAGTCAGGGCTTCTCGGTGTATATGCCCATTGAGGCAGCAATCTCAGGGTCCCTCCCTCATACCTATTGCTGAGAGAAGCCTCCTCTTGAGGGGCTTGTGGAAAGGTGGCCTACGTCTTGAGTCTAAGCCAGGGAATCAGCTCTCATCTCGAGGCAATTTGGGGTACACGGAGCAGTCCTCGAGTTGCTCTGCTGAACTTGGTACTCCTCTAGACTTGGCCCGTTGTTCTCGGGGAACCTCTGGAGTTGCCTAAAGGGAGTCAAGCCTCAGGTCGTGTTTGATGGGGAACGGGGGATGGCTCTGGAGTCAATGCAGGGGAAGCGGGCCTCATCTCGAGTTGATTTGGGGCCCATGGAGCTCCTTCGCGATGCTGGTGTGACCTCAGGGTCCCTCTCTACTTGTGACAGTGTTTTTGCGGACTGTCTCGACATCCATCAAGCAAGTCGAGGCTCCTGACATGTTTCAGGGGGCTCACGGAATTGCTCTGCATGCAGTGCAGGGGAATCGGGCCTCATCTCGCTTGGGGGGGAAGTCTCATGGTTTTTTTTCTCGAGTTGCGGCGGGGACCTGGGGTACATTCTCGACTTACGGCGGGGATGGCCCTTCAACCCTCGTGTTTGTTCAACGAAGTCAGGACTCCTGTCGAGTTACGAGGGACACCTCAGGAGTCTCTTCGAGGCTTGGCAGGGCAAAAGGGACGCTTCTCGAGGTGAGTCGGGAGACCCAGGGTCCCTTTCCAGTAGCCACAGGGATACTGGGATTCCTGTCAATGTTCAAGAGGAGTCAGGCTCCGTCAAATTTTGAAGCAGTGAGCTCTGCGTGCCTCTCGAGGTGTCAGAGGCATGTGAGGCATTCCGTCGAAAGGAGTCGGGGACCTAGGGCTTTCTCTAGGGACTCCACAGGTGGTGCAGACATCCCTTCACCTTGTGAGATGAAAGACTAGACTGTATTCAAGCCACTGCAAGGAAACCCGGCCTCCTTTCGAGTCAGGGCTTCTCGGTGTATATGCCCATTGAGGCAGCAATCTCAGGGTCCCTCCCTCATACCTATTGCTGAGAGAAGCCTCCTCTTGAGGGGCTTGTGGAAAGGTGGCCTACGTCTTGAGTCTAAGCCAGGGAATCAGCTCTCATCTCGAGGCAATTTGGGGTACACGGAGCAGTCCTCGAGTTGCTCTGCTGAACTTGGTACTCCTCTAGACTTGGCCCGTTGTTCTCGGGGAACCTCTGGAGTTTGCCTAAAGGGAGTCAAGCCTCAGGTCGTGTTTGATGGGGAACGGGGGATGGCTCTGGAGTCAATGCAGGGGAAGCGGGCCTCATCTCGAGTTGATTTGGGGCCCATGGAGCTCCTTCGCGATGCTGGTGTGACCTCAGGGTCCCTCTCTACTTGTGACAGTGTTTTTGCGGACTGTCTCGACATCCATCAAGCAAGTCGAGGCTCCTGACATGTTTCAGGGGGCTCACGGAATTGCTCTGCATGCAGTGCAGGGGAATCGGGCCTCATCTCGCTTGGAGGGGGAAGTCTCATGGTTTTTCTCGAGTTGCGGCGGGGACCTGGGGTACATTCTCGACTTACGGCGGGGATGGCCCTTCAACCCTCGTGTTTGTTCAACGAAGTCAGGACTCCTGTCGAGTTACGAGGGACACCTCAGGAGTCTCTTCGAGGCTTGGCAGGGCAAAAGGGACGCTTCTCGAGGTGAGTCGGGAGACCCAGGGTCCCTTTCCAGTAGCCACAGGGATACTGGGATTCCTGTCAATGTTCAAGAGGAGTCAGGCTCCGTCAAATTTTGAAGCAGTGAGCTCTGCGTGCCTCTCGAGGTGTCAGAGGCATGTGAGGCATTCCGTCGAAAGGAGTCGGGGACCTAGGGCTTTCTCTAGGGACTCCACAGGTGGTGCAGACATCCCTTCACCTTGTGAGATGAAAGACTAGACTGTATTCAAGCCACTGCAAGGAAACCCGGCCTCCTTTCGAGTCAGGGCTTCTCGGTGTATATGCCCATTGAGGCAGCAATCTCAGGGTCCCTCCCTCATACCTATTGCTGAGAGAAGCCTCCTCTTGAGGGGCTTGTGGAAAGGTGGCCTACGTCTTGAGTCTAAGCCAGGGAATCAGCTCTCATCTCGAGGCAATTTGGGGTACACGGAGCAGTCCTCGAGTTGCTCTGCTGAACTTGGTACTCCTCTAGACTTGGCCCGTTGTTCTCGGGGAACCTCTGGAGTTGCCTAAAGGGAGTCAGCCTCAGGTCGTGTTTGATGGGGAACGGGGGATGGCTCTGGAGTCAATGCAGGGGAAGCGGGCCTCATCTCGAGTTGATTTGGGGCCCATGGAGCTCCTTCGCGATGCTGGTGTGACCTCAGGGTCCCTCTCTACTTGTGACAGTGTTTTTGCGGACTGTCTCGACATCCATCAAGCAAGTCGAGGCTCCTGACATGTTTCAGGGGGCTCACGGAATTGCTCTGCATGCAGTGCAGGGGAATCGGGCCTCATCTCGCTTGGAGGGGGAAGTCTCATGGTTTTTCTCGAGTTGCGGCGGGGACCTGGGGTACATTCTCGACTTACGGCGGGGATGGCCCTTCAACCCTCGTGTTTGTTCAACGAAGTCAGGACTCCTGTCGAGTTACGAGGGACACCTCAGGAGTCTCTTCGAGGCTTGGCAGGGCAAAAGGGACGCTTCTCGAGGTGAGTCTGGGACCCAGGGTCCCTTTCCAGTAGCCACAGGGATACTGGGATTCCTGTCAGTGTTCAAGAGGAGTCAGGCTCCGTCAAATTTTGAAGCAGTGAGCTCTGCGTGCCTCTCGAGGTGTCAGAGGCATGTGAGGCATTCCGTCGAAAGGAGTCGGGGACCTAGGGCTTTCTCTAGGGACTCCACAGGTGGTGCAGACATCCCTTCACCTTGTGAGATGAAAGACTAGACTGTATTCAAGCCACTGCAAGGAAACCCGGCCTCCTTTCGAGTCAGGGCTTCTCGGTGTATATGCCCATTGAGGCAGCAATCTCAGGGGTCCCTCCCTCATACCTATTGCTGAGAGAAGCCTCCTCTTGAGGGGCTTGTGGAAAGGTGGCCTACGTCTTGAGTCTAAGCCAGGGAATCAGCTCTCATCTCGAGGCAATTTGGGGTACACGGAGCAGTCCTCGAGTTGCTCTGCTGAACTTGGTACTCCTCTAGACTTGGCCCGTTGTTCTCGGGGAACCTCTGGAGTTGCCTAAAGGGAGTCAAGCCTCAGGTCGTGTTTGATGGGGAACGGGGGATGGCTCTGGAGTCAATGCAGGGGAAGCGGGCCTCATCTCGAGTTGATTTGGGGCCCATGGAGCTCCTTCGCGATGCTGGTGTGACCTCAGGGTCCCTCTCTACTTGTGACAGTGTTTTTGCGGACTGTCTCGACATCCATCAAGCAAGTCGAGGCTCCTGACATGTTTCAGGGGGCTCACGGAATTGCTCTGCATGCAGTGCAGGGGAATCGGGCCTCATCTCGCTTGGAGGGGGAAGTCTCATGGTTTTTCTCGAGTTGCGGCGGGGACCTGGGGTACATTCTCGACTTACGGCGGGGATGGCCCTTCAACCCTCGTGTTTGTTCAACGAAGTCAGGACTCCTGTCGAGTTACGAGGGACACCTCAGGAGTCTCTTCGAGGCTTGGCAGGGCAAAAGGGACGCTTCTCGAGGTGAGTCGGACCCAGGGTCCCTTTCCAGTAGCCACAGGGATACTGGGATTCCTGTCAATGTTCAAGAGGAGTCAGGCTCTCCGTCAAATTTTGAAGCAGTGAGCTCTGCGTGCCTCTCGAGGTGTCAGAGGCATGTGAGGCATTCCGTCGAAAGGAGTCGGGGACCTAGGGCTTTCTCTAGGGACTCCACAGGTGGTGCAGACATCCCTTCACCTTGTGAGATGAAAGACTAGACTGTATTCAAGCCACTGCAAGGAAACCCGGCCTCCTTTCGAGTCAGGGCTTCTCGGTGTATATGCCCATTGAGGCAGCAATCTCAGGGTCCCTCCCTCATACCTATTGCTGAGAGAAGCCTCCTCTTGAGGGGCTTGTGGAAAGGTGGCCTACGTCTTGAGTCTAAGCCAGGGAATCAGCTCTCATCTCGAGGCAATTTGGGGTACACGGAGCAGTCCTCGAGTTGCTCTGCTGAACTTGGTACTCCTCTAGACTTGGCCCGTTGTTCTCGGGGAACCTCTGGAGTTGCCTAAAGGGAGTCAAGCCTCAGGTCGTGTTTGATGGGGAACGGGGGATGGCTCTGCAGTCAATGCAGGGGAAGCGGGCCTCATCTCGAGTTGATTTGGGGCCCATGGAGCTCCTTCGCGATGCTGGTGTGACCTCAGGGTCCCTCTCTACTTGTGACAGTGTTTTTGCGGACTGTCTCGACATCCATCAAGCAAGTCGAGGCTCCTGACATGTTTCAGGGGGCTCACGGAATTGCTCTGCATGCAGTGCAGGGGAATCGGGCCTCATCTCGCTTGGAGGGGGAAGTCTCATGGTTTTTCTCGAGTTGCGGCGGGGACCTGGGGTACATTCTCGACTTACGGCGGGGATGGCCCTTCAACCCTCGTGTTTGTTCAACGAAGTCAGGACTCCTGTCGAGTTACGAGGGACACCTCAGGAGTCTCTTCGAGGCTTGGCAGGGCAAAAGGGACGCTTCTCGAGGTGAGTCGGGAGACCCAGGGTCCCTTTCCAGTAGCCACAGGGATACTGGGATTCCTGTCAATGTTCAAGAGGAGTCAGGCTCCGTCAAATTTTGAAGCAGTGAGCTCTGCGTGCCTCTCGAGGTGTCAGAGGCATGTGAGGCATTCCGTCGAAAGGAGTCGGGGACCTAGGGCTTTCTCTAGGGACTCCACAGGTGGTGCAGACATCCCTTCACCTTGTGAGATGAAAGACTAGACTGTATTCAAGCCACTGCAAGGAAACCCGGCCTCCTTTCGAGTCAGGGCTTCTCGGTGTATATGCCCATTGAGGCAGCAATCTCAGGGTCCCTCCCTCATACCTATTGCTGAGAGAAGCCTCCTCTTGAGGGGCTTGTGGAAAGGTGGCCTACGTCTTGAGTCTAAGCCAGGGAATCAGCTCTCATCTCGAGGCAATTTGGGGTACACGGAGCAGTCCTCGAGTTGCTCTGCTGAACTTGGTACTCCTCTAGACTTGGCCCGTTGTTCTCGGGGAACCTCTGGAGTTGCCTAAAGGGAGTCAAGCCTCAGGTCGTGTTTGATGGGGAACGGGGGATGGCTCTGGAGTCAATGCAGGGGAAGCGGCCTCATCTCGAGTTGATTTGGGGCCCATGGAGCTCCTTCGCGATGCTGGTGTGACCTCAGGGTCCCTCTCTACTTGTGACAGTGTTTTTGCGGACTGTCTCGACATCCATCAAGCAAGTCGAGGCTCCTGACATGTTTCAGGGGGCTCACGGAATTGCTCTGCATGCAGTGCAGGGGAATCGGGCCTCATCTCGCTTGGAGGGGGAAGTCTCATGTTTTTTTCTCGAGTTGCGGCGGGGACCTGGGGTACATTCTCGACTTACGGCGGGGATGGCCCTTCAACCCTCGTGTTTGTTCAACGAAGTCAGGACTCCTGTCGAGTTACGAGGGACACCTCAGGAGTCTCTTCGAGGCTTGGCAGGGCAAAAGGGACGCTTCTCGAGGTGAGTCGGGAGACCCAGGGTCCCTTTCCAGTAGCCACAGGGATACTGGGATTCCTGTCAATGTTCAAGAGGAGTCAGGCTCCGTCAAATTTTGAAGCAGTGAGCTCTGCGTGTGCCTCTCGAGGTGTGTCAGAGGCATGTGAGGCATTCCGTCGAAAGGAGTCGGGGACCTAGGGCTTTCTCTAGGGACTCCACAGGTGGTGCAGACATCCCTTCACCTTGTGAGATGAAAGACTAGACTGTATTCAAGCCACTGCAAGGAAACCCGGCCTCCTTTCGAGTCAGGGCTTCTCGGTGTATATGCCCATTGAGGCAGCAATCTCAGGGTCCCTCCCTCATACCTATTGCTGAGAGAAGCCTCCTCTTGAGGGGCTTGTGGAAAGGTGGCCTACGTCTTGAGTCTAAGCCAGGGAATCAGCTCTCATCTCGAGGCAATTTGGGGTACACGGAGCAGTCCTCGAGTTGCTCTGCTGAACTTGGTACTCCTCTAGACTTGGCCCGTTGTTCTCTCGGGGAACCTCTGGAGTTGCCTAAAGGGAGTCAAGCCTCAGGTCGTGTTTGATGGGGAACGGGGGATGGCTCTGGAGTCAATGCAGGGGAAGCGGGCCTCATCTCGAGTTGATTTGGGGCCCATGGAGCTCCTTCGCGATGCTGGTGTGACCTCAGGGTCCCTCTCTACTTGTGACAGTGTTTTTGCGGACTGTCTCGACATCCATCAAGCAAGTCGAGGCTCCTGACATGTTCAGGGGGCTCACGGAATTGCTCTGCATGCAGTGCAGGGGAATCGGGCCTCATCTCGCTTGGAGGGGGAAGTCTCATGGTTTTTCTCGAGTTGCGGCGGGGACCTGGGGTACATTCTCGACTTACGGCGGGGATGGCCCTTCAACCCTCGTGTTTGTTCAACGAAGTCAGGACTCCTGTCGAGTTACGAGGGACACCTCAGGAGTCTCTTCGAGGCTTGGCAGGGCAAAAGGGACGCTTCTCGAGGTGAGTCGGGAGACCCAGGGTCCCTTTCCAGTAGCCACAGGGATACTGGGATTCCTGTCAATGTTCAAGAGGAGTCAGGCTCCGTCAAATTTTGAAGCAGTGAGCTCTGCGTGCCTCTCGAGTGTCAGAGGCATGTGAGGCATTCCATTCCGTCGAAAGGAGTCGGGGACCTAGGGCTTTCTCTAGGGACTCCACAGGTGGTGCAGACATCCCTTCACCTTGTGAGATGAAAGACTAGACTGTATTCAAGCCACTGCAAGGAAACCCGGCCTCCTTTCGAGTCAGGGCTTCTCGGTGTATATGCCCATTGAGGCAGCAATCTCAGGGTCCCTCCCTCATACCTATTGCTGAGAGAAGCCTCCTCTTGAGGGGCTTGTGGAAAGGTGGCCTACGTCTTGAGTCTAAGCCAGGGAATCAGCTCTCATCTCGAGGCAATTTGGGGTACACGGAGCAGTCCTCGAGTTGCTCTGCTGAACTTGGTACTCCTCTAGACTTGGCCCGTTGTTCTCGGGGAACCTCTGGAGTTGCCTAAAGGGAGTCAAGCCTCAGGTCGTGTTTGATGGGGAACGGGGGATGGCTCTGGAGTCAATGCAGGGGAAGCGGGCCTCATCTCGAGTTGATTTGGGGCCCATGGGCCCATGGAGCTCCTTCGCGATGCTGGTGTGACCTCAGGGTCCCTCTCTACTTGTGACAGTGTTTTTGCGGACTGTCTCGACATCCATCAAGCAAGTCGAGGCTCCTGACATGTTTCAGGGGGCTCACGGAATTGCTCTGCATGCAGTGCAGGGGAATCGGGCCTCATCTCGCTTGGGAGGGGGAAGTCTCATGGTTTTTCTCTCGAGTTGCGGCGGGGACCTGGGGTACATTCTCGACTTACGGCGGGGATGGCCCTTCAACCCTCGTGTTTGTTCAACGAAGTCAGGACTCCTGTCGAGTTACGAGGGACACCTCAGGAGTCTCTTCGAGGCTTGGCAGGGCAAAAGGGACGCTTCTCGAGGTGAGTCGGGAGACCCAGGGTCCCTTTCCAGTAGCCACAGGGATACTGGGATTCCTGTCAATGTTCAAGAGGAGTCAGGCTCCGTCAAATTTTGAAGCAGTGAGCTCTGCGTGCCTCTCGAGGTGTCAGAGGCATGTGAGGCATTCCGTCGAAAGGAGTCGGGGACCTAGGGCTTTCTCTAGGGACTCCACAGGTGGTGCAGACATCCCTTCACCTTGTGAGATGAAAGACTAGACTGTATTCAAGCCACTGCAAGGAAACCCGGCCTCCTTTCGAGTCAGGGCTTCTCGGTGTATATGCCCATTGAGGCAGCAATCTCAGGGTCCCTCCCTCATACCTATTGCTGAGAGAAGCCTCCTCTTGAGGGGCTTGTGGAAAGGTGGCCTACGTCTTGAGTCTAAGCCAGGGAATCAGCTCTCATCTCGAGGCAATTTGGGGTACACGGAGCAGTCCTCGAGTTGCTCTGCTGAACTTGGTACTCCTCTAGACTTGGCCCGTTGTTCTCGGGGAACCTCTGGAGTTGCCTAAAGGGAGTCAAGCCTCAGGTCGTGTTTGATGGGGAACGGGGGATGGCTCTGGAGTCAATGCAGGGGAAGCGGGCCTCATCTCGAGTTGATTTGGGGCCCATGGAGCTCCTTCGCGATGCTGGTGTGACCTCAGGGTCCCTCTCTACTTGTGACAGTGTTTTTGCGGACTTTCTCGACATCCATCAAGCAAGTCGAGCCTCATCTCCTGACATGTTTCTTGAGGGGGGCTCACGGAATTGCTCTGCATGCAGTGCAGGGGGAATCGGGCTCATCTCGCTTGGAGGGGGAAGTCTCATGGTTTTTCTCGAGTTGCGGCGGGGACCTGGGGTACATTCTCGACTTACGGCGGGGATGGCCCTTCAACCCTCGTGTTTGTTCAACGAAGTCAGGACTCCTGTCGAGTTACGAGGGACACCTCAGGAGTCTCTTCGAGGCTTGGCAGGGCAAAAGGGACGCTTCTCGAGGTGAGTCGGGAGACCCAGGTCCCTTTCCAGTAGCCACAGGGATACTGGGATTCCTGTCAATGTTCAAGAGGAGTCAGGCTCCGTCAAATTTTGAAGCAGTGAGCTCTGCGTGCCTCTCGAGGTGTCAGAGGCATGTGAGGCATTCCGTCGAAAGAGTCGGGGACCTAGGGCTTTCTCTAGGGACTCCACAGGTGGTGCAGACATCCCTTCACCTTGTGAGATGAAAGACTAGACTGTATTCAAGCCACTGCAAGGAAACCCGGCCTCCTTTCGAGTCAGGGCTTCTCGGTGTATATGCCCATTGAGGCAGCAATCTCAGGGTCCCTCCCTCATACCTATTGCTGAGAGAAGCCTCCTCTTGAGGGGCTTGTGGAAAAGTGGGCCTACGTCTTGAGTCTAAGCCAGGGAATCAGCTCTCATCTCGAGGCAATTTGGGGTACACGGAGCAGTCCTCTCGAGTTGCTCTGCTGAACTTGGTACTCCTCTAGACTTGGCCCGTTGTTCTCGGGGAACCTCTGGAGTTGCCTAAAGGGAGTCAAGCCCTCAGGTCGTGTTTGATGGGGAACGGGGGATGGCTCTGGAGTCAATGCAGGGGAAGCGGGCCTCATCTCGAGTTGATTTGGGGCCCATGGAGCTCCTTCGCGATGCTGGTGTGACCTCAGGGTCCCTCTCTACTTGTGACAGTGTTTTTGCGGACTGTCTCGACATCCATCAAGCAAGTCGAGGCTCCTGACATGTTTCAGGGGGCTCACGGAATTGCTCTGCATGCAGTGCAGGGGAATCGGGCCTCATCTCGCTTGGAGGGGGAAGTCTCATGGTTTTTCTCGAGTTGCGGCGGGGACCTGGGGTACATTCTCGACTTACGGCGGGGATGGCCCTTCAACCCTCGTGTTGTTCAACGAAGTCAGGACTCCTGTCGAGTTACGAGGGACACCTCAGGAGTCTCTTCGAGGCT
The DNA here is from genome assembly GCA_020976825.1 of Odocoileus hemionus. Classification (NCBI taxonomy): domain Eukaryota; kingdom Metazoa; phylum Chordata; class Mammalia; order Artiodactyla; family Cervidae; genus Odocoileus; species Odocoileus hemionus. Next base: position 75,807 of record JAJLRB010001396.1, on the reverse strand, counting down.
TGGCAGGGCAAAAGGGACGCTTCTCGAGGTGAGTCGGGAGACCCAGGGTCCCTTTCCAGTAGCCACAGGGATACTGGGATTCCTGTCAATGTTCAAGAGGAGTCAGGCTCCGTCAAATTTTGAAGCAGTGAGCTCTGCGTGCCTCTCGAGGTGTCAGAGGCATGTGAGGCATTCCGTCGAAAGGAGTCGGGGACCTAGGGCTTTCTCTAGGGACTCCACAGGTGGTGCAGACATCCCTTCACCTTGTGAGATGAAAGACTAGACTGTATTCAAGCCACTGCAAGGAAACCCGGCCTCCTTTCGAGTCAGGGCTTCTCGGTGTATATGCCCATTGAGGCAGCAATCTCAGGGTCCCTCCCTCATACCTATTGCTGAGAGAAGCCTCCTCTTGAGGGGCTTGTGGAAAGGTGGCCTACGTCTTGAGTCTAAAGCCAGGGAATCAGCTCTCATCTCGAGGCAATTTGGGGTACACGGAGCAGTCCTCGAGTTGCTCTGCTGAACTTGGTACTCCTCTAGACTTGGCACGTTGTTCTCGGAGAACCCTGGAGTTGCCTAAATGGAGTCTCGTTGTATTTGATGGGGAAATGGCTCTGTAGTCTGGAGTTGCCTAATGGAGGAGTCAAGCCTCAGGTCGTGTTTTGATGGGGAACTGTTTGATGGGGGGGATGGCTCTGGAGTCAATGCAGGGGAAGCGGGCCTCATCTCGAGTTGATTTGGGGCCCATGGAGCTCCTTCGCGATGCTGGTGTGACCTCAGGGTCCCTCTCTACTTGTGACAGTGTTTTTGCGGACTGTCTCGACATCCATCAAGCAAGTCGAGGCTCCTGACATGTTTCAGGGGGCTCACGGAATTGCTCTGCATGCAGTGCAGGGGAATCGGGCCTCATCTCGCTTGGAGGGGGAAGTCTCACTGTTTTTCTCGAGTTGCGGCGGGGACCTGGGGTACATTCTCGACTTACGGCGGGGGGGATGGCCCTTCAAACCCTCGTGTTTGTTCAACGAAGTCAGGACTCCTGTCGAGTTACGAGGGACACCTCAGGAGTCTCTTCGAGGCTTGGCAGGGCAAAAGGGACGTTTCTCGAGGTGAGTCGGGAACCCCAGGGCCCCTTTCCAGTAGCCACAGGGATACTGGGATTCCTGTCAATGTTCAAGAGGAGTCAGGCTCCGTCAAATTTTGAAGCAGTGAGCTCTGCGTGCCTCTCGAGGTGTCAGAGGCATGTGAGGCATTCCGTCGAAAGGAGTCGGGGACCTAGGGCTTTCTCTAGGGACTCCACAGGTGGTGCAGACATCCCTTCGCCTTGTGAGATGAAAGAAGACTAGCTGTATTCAAGCCACTGCAAGGAAACCCGGCCTCCTTTCGAGTCAGGGCTTCTCGGTGTATATGCCCATTGAGGCAGCAATCTCAGGGTCCCTCCCTCCCTCATACCTATTGCTGAGAGAAGCCTCCTCTTGAGGGGCTTGTGGAAAGGTGGCCTACGTCTTGAGTCTAAGCCAGGGAATCAGCTCTCATCTCGAGGCAATTTGGGGTACACGGAGCAGTCCTCGAGTTGCTCTGCTGAACTTGGTACTCCTCTAGACTTGGCCCGTTGTTTTCGGGGAACCTCTGGAGTTGCCTAAAGGGAGTCAAGACTCAGGTCGTGTTTGATGGGGAACGGGGGATGGCTCTGGAGTCAATGCAGGGGAAGCGGGCCTCATCTCGAGTTGATTTTGGGCCCATACGGGAGCTCCTTCGCGATGCTGGTGTGACCTCAGGGTCCCTCTCTACTTGTGACAGTGTTTTTGCGGACTGTCTCGACATCCATCAAGCAAGTCGAGGCTCCTGACATGTTTCAGGGGGCTCACGGAATTGCTCTGCATGCAGTGCAGGGGAATCGGGCCTCATCTCGCTTGGAGGGGGAAGTCTCATGGTTTTTCTCGAGTTGCGGCGGGGACCTGGGGTACATTCTCGACTTACGGCGGGGGATGGCCCTTCAACCCTCGTGTTTGTTCAACGAAGTCAGGACTCCTGTCGAGTTACGAGGGACACCTCAGGAGTCTCTTCGAGGCTTGGCAGGGCAAAAGGGACGCTTCTCGAGGTGAGTCGGGAGACCCAGGGTCCCTTTCCAGTAGCCACAGGGATACTGGGATTCCTGTCAATGTTCAAGAGGAGTCAGTTCCGTCAAATTTTGAAGCAGTGAGCTCTGCGTTCTTCTCGAGGTGTCAGAGGCATGTGAGGCATTCCGTCGAAAGGAGTCGGGGACCTAGGGCTTTCTCTAGGGACTCCACAGGTGGTGCAGACATCCCTTCACCTTGTGAGATGAAAGACTAGACTGTATTCAAGCCGCTGCAAGGAAACCCGGCCTCCTTTCGAGTCAGGGCTTCTCGGTGTATATGCCCATTGAGGCAGCAATCTCAGGGTCCCTCCCTCATACCTATTGCTGAGAGAAGCCTCCTCTTGAGGGGCTTGTGGAAAGTTGGCCTACGTCTTGAATCTAAGCCAGGGAATCAGCTCTCATCTCGAGGCAATTTGGGGTACACGGAGCAGTCCTCGAGTTGCTCTGCTGAACTTGGTATTCCTCTAGACTTGGCCCGTTGTTCTCGGGGAACCTCTGGAGTTGCCTAAAGGGAGTAAAGCCACAGGTCGTGTTTGATGGGGAACGGGGATGGCTCTGGAGTCAATGCAGGGGAAACGGGCCTCATCTCGAGTTGATTTGGGGCCCATGGAGCTCCTTCGCGATGCTGCTGTGTGACCTCAGGGTTCCCTCTCTACTTGTGACAGTGTTTTTGCGGACTGTCTCGACATCCATCAAGCAAGTCGAGGCTCCTGACATGTTTCATATGGATCACGGAATTGCTCTGCATGCAGTGCAGGGGAATCGGGCCTCATCTCGCTTGGAGGGGGAAGTCTCATGTTTTTTCCCGAGTTGCGGCGGGGACCTGGGGTACATACTCGAATTACGGCGGGGATCGCCCTTCAACCCTCGTGTTTGTTCAACAACATCAGGACTCCTGTCGAGTTACGAGGGACACCTCAGGAATCTCTTCGAGGCTTGCCAGGACAAAAGGGATGCTTCTCGAGGTGAGTCGTGAGACCCAGGAGCCCTTTCCAGTAGCCAGAGTGATACTGGAATTCCTGTCAATGTTCAAGAGGAGTCAGGCTCGGTCAAATTTTGAAGCAGTGAGCTCTGCGTGCCTCTCGAGGTGTCAGAGGCATGTGAGGCATTCCGTCGAAAGGAGTCGGTGACCTAGGGCTTTCTCTAGGGAATCCACAGGGGATGCAGACATCCCTTCACCTTGTGAGATGAAAGACTAGACTGTCTTCAAGCCACTGCAAGGAAAGCAGGCCTACTTTCGAGTCAGGGCTTCTCTGTGTATATCCCACCTGAGGCAGCAATCTCAGGGTCCCTCCCTCATACTTACTGCTGAGAGAGGACTCCTCTTGAGGGGCTTGTGGAAAGTTGGCCTACGTCTTGAGTCTAAGCCAGGGAATCAGCTCTCTTCTCGTGGCAATTTGGGGTACACGGAGCATTCCTCGAATTGCTCTGCTGAACTTGGTATTCCTCTAGACTAGGCACGTTTTTCTTGGGGAATTTTTGGAGTTGCCTAAAGGGAGTCAAGCCACTGGTCGTGTTTAATGGGGAACGGGGGATGGCTCTGGAGTCAATGAGGGGAAGCGGGACTCATCTCGAGTTGATTTGGTGTACATGGAGCTCCTTCGCATGCTGGTGTGACCTCAGGGTCCCTCTCAACTTGTGACAGTGTTCTTGCGGATAGTCTCGACATCCATCAAGCATGTCGAGGCTCCTGACATGTTTCATGGTGATCACGGAATTGCTCTGCATGCAGTGCAGGGGAATCGGGCCTCATCTCGCTTGGAGGGGGAAGTCTCATGGTTTTTCTCGAGTTGCGGCGGGGACCTGGGGTACATTCTCGAGTTACAGCGGGGATGGCCCTTCAACCCTCGTGTTTGTTCAACGAAGTCAGGACTCCTGTCGAGTTACGAGGGACACCTCAGGAATCTCTTCGAGGCTTGGCAGGGCAAAAGGGACCCTTCTCGAGGTGAGGCGGGAGACCCAGGGTCCCTTTCCTGTAGCCACAGTGATACTGTCATTCCTGTCAATGTTCAAGAGGAGTCAGGCACTGTCACCTTTTGAAGCAGGGAGCTCTGCCTGCCTATCGATGTGTCAGAGGCATGTGAGGTATTACGTCGAAAGGAGTCGGAAACCTAGGGCTTTCTCTAGGGACTCCACCGGGGATGCTGACATCCCTTCACCTTGTGTGATGAAAGATGAGACTGTATTCAAGCACTGCAAGGAAACCCGGCCTCCTTTCGAGTAAGGGCTTCTCGGTGTATATGCCACTTGAGGCAGCACACTCAGGGTCCCTCCCTCATACCTATTGCTGAGAGAAGCCTCCTCTTGAGGGGCTTGTGGGAAGTTGGCCTACGTCTTGAGTCTAATCCAGGGAAACAGCTCTCATCTCGAGGCAATTTTGGGTACACAGAGCATTCCTCGAGTTGCTATGCTGAACATGGTATTGCTCTAGACTTGGTACGTTTCTCTCGGGGAACGTCTGGAGTTGCCTAAAGGGAGTCAAGCCACTGGTCGTGTTTCATGGGGAACGGGGGATGGCTCTGGAGTCAATGCAGGGGAAACGGGCCTCATCTCGAGTTGATTTGGGGCCCATGGAGCTCCTTATTGATGCTGGTGTGACCTCAGAGTCCTTCTCTACTTGTGACAGTGTTCTTGCGGATTGTCTCGAGATCCATCATGCAAGTCGAGGATCCTGACATGTTTCAGGGGGATCACGGAATTGCTCTGCATGCAGTGCAGGGGAATCGGGCCTCATCTCGCTTGGAAGGGGAAGTCTCATGGTTTTTCTCGAGTTGCAGCGGGGATGGCCCTTCAACCCTCGTGTTTGTTCAGTGACGTTAGGAGTCCTGTCGAATTACGAGAGACACCTCATGAATGTCTTCGGGGAATGGCAGGGCAAAATGGACGCTTCTTGAGGTGAGGCGGGAGACCCAGGGGCCCTTTCCAGTAGCCACAGGGATACTGGGATTCCTGTTAATGTTCAAGAGGAATCAGGCACCGTCACCTTTTGAAGCAGTGAGCTCTGTGTGCTTATCGAGGTGTCAGAGGAATGTGAGGCATTCCGTCGAAAGGATTCGGGGACCTAGGGCTTTCTCTAGGGACTCCACAGGGGATGCAGACATCCCTTCAACTTGTGAGATGAAAGATGAGACTGTATTCAAGCCACTGCAATGAAACCCGACCTCCTTTCAAGTCAGGGCTTCTCGATGTATATGCCAATTGAGGCAGCAAACTCATGATCCCTCCCTCATACATATTCTGAGAGAAGCCTCCTCTTTAGGGGCTTGTGGAAAGTTGGCCTACGTCTCAAGTCTAAGCCAGGGAATCAGCTCTCATCTCGAGGCAATTTGGGGTACCCGGAGCATTCCTCGAGTTGCTCTGCTGAGCTTGGCATTCCTCTAGATTTGACACGGTGTTCTCGGGGAACCTCTGGAGTTGCCTAAAGGGAGTCAAGCCACTGGTCATGTTTATGGGGAACGGGGCATGGCTTTGAAGTCAATGCAAGGAAAGCCGGCCTCATCTCGAGTTGATTTCGGGTACATGGAGCTCATTCGCGATGCTGGTGTGACCTCAGGGTCTCTCTCTACTTGTGACAGTGTTTTTGCCCATTTTCTCGAAATCCATCAAGCAAGTCGAGGCTCCTGACATGTTTCAGGGGGATCACGGAATTGCTCTGCATGCAGTGCAGGGGAATCGGGCCTCATCTCTCTTGGAAGGGGAAGTCTCATGGTTTTTCTTGAGTTGCGGCGGGGACCTGGGGTACATTCTCGAGTTACGGCGGGGATGGCCCTTCAACACTCGTGTTTGTTCAGCGACGTCAGGACTCCTGTCGAGTTACGAGGGACACCTCAGGAATCTCTTCGAGGCTTGGCAGGGCAAAAGTGATGCTTCTCGAGGTGAGTCGGGAGACCCAGGGGCCCTTTCCAGTAGCCACAGTGATACTGGGATTCCTGTCAATGTTCAAGAGGAGTCAGGCACCGTCACCTTTTGAAGCAGTGAGCTCTGCGTGCCTCTCGAAGTGTCAGAGGCATGTGAGGCATTCCGTCGAAAGGAATCGGGGACCTAGGGCTTTCTCTAGGGACTCCACAGTGAATGCAGACATCCCTTTTGCCTTGTGAGATGAAAGATGAGCCTGTCTTCAAGCCACTGCAAGGAAACCCGGCCTCCTTTCGAGTCAGGGCTTCTCGGTGTATATGCCACTTGAGTTAGCAAACTCAGGGTCCCTCCCTCATACCTATAGCTGAGAGAAGCCTCCTCTTGCGGGGCTTGTGGAAAGTTGTCCTACGTCTTGAGTCTAAGCCAGGGAATCAGCTCTCATCTCGAGGAAATTTGGGGTACCTGGAGCATTCCTCGAGTTGCTCTGCTGAACTTGGTATTCCTCTAGACTTGGCACGTTGTTCTCGGGGAACCTCTGGAGTTGCCTAAAGGGAGTCAAGCCTCACTTCGTGTTTGATGGGGAACGGGGAATGGCTCTGGAGTCAATGCAGGGGAAGCGGGCCTCATCTCGAATTGATTTGGGTACATGGAGCTGCTTCGCAATGCTGGTGTGACCTCAGGGTCCCTCTCTACTTGTGACAGTGTTCTTGCGGATTGTCTCGACATCCATCAAGCAAGTCGAGGCTCCTGAAAGGTTTCATGGGGATCACGGAATTGCTCTGCATGCAGTGCACGGGAATCGGGCCTCATCTCGCTTGGAGGGGGAAGTCTCATGGTTTTTCTCGAGTTGCGGCGGGGACCTGGGGTACATTCTCGACTTACGGCGGGGATGGCCCTTCAACCCTCGTGTTTGTTCATCGAAGTCAGGACTCCTGTCGAGTTACGAGGGACACCTCAGGAATCTCTTCGTGGATTGGCAGGGCAAAAGGGACGCTTCTCGAGGTGAGGCGGGAGACCCAGGGGCCCTTTCCAGTAGCCACAGTGATACTGGGATTTCTGTCAATGTTCAAGAGGAGTCAGGCACCGTCACCTTTTGAAGCAGTGAGCTCTGCGTGCCTCTCGAGGTGTCAGAGGCATGTGAGGCATTCCGTCGAAAGGAGTCGGAGACCTAGGGCTTTCTCTAGGGACTCCACAGGGGCTGCAGACATCCCTTCAACTTGTGAGATGAAAGATGAGCCTGTATTCAAGCCACTGCAAGGAAACCCGGCCTTCTTTCGAGTCAGGGCTTCTCGGTGTATATGCCACTTGAGGCAGCAAACTCAGGGTCCCTCCCTCATACCTCTTGCTGAGAGAAGCCTCCTCTATGGGGCTTGTGGAAAGTTGGCCTACGTCTTGAGTCTAAGCCAGGGAATCAGCTCTCATCTCGAGGCAATTTGGGGTACCCGGAGCATTCCTCGAGTTGCTCTGCTGAACTTGGTATTCCTCTAGACTTGGCACGTTGTTCTCGGGGAACCTCTGGAGTTGCCAAAAGGGAGTCAAGCCACTGGTCGTTTTTGATGGGGAACGGGGGATGGCTCTGGAGTCAATGCAGGGGAAGCGGGCCTCATCTCGAGTTGATTTGGTGTACATGGAGCTCCTTCGCGATGCTGGTGTGACCTCAGCGTCCCTCTCTACATGTGACTGTTCTTGAAGATTGTCTCGGGATCCATCAAGCAAGTCGAGGCTCCTGACATGTTTCATGGGGATCAGGAATTGCTCTGCATGCAGTGCAGGGGAATCGGGACTCATCTCGCTTGGAGGGGGAAGTCTCACGGTTTTTCTTGAGTTGCAGTGGGGACCTGTGTTACATTCTCGAGTTACGGCGGGGATGGCCCTTCAACCCTCGTGTTTGTTCAGCGACATCAGGACTCCTGTCGAGTTATGAGAGACACCTCAGGAATGTCTTCGAAGTTTGGCCGTGCAAAAGGGATGCTTCTCGGGGTGAGGCGGAAGAAGCAGTGCCCCTTTCCAGTAGCCACAGGGATACTGGGATTCTGGTCAATGTTCAAGATGTGTCAGGCACCGTCACGTTTTGAAGCAGTGAGCTCTGGGTGCCTCTCGAGGTGTCAGAGGCATGTGAGGCAATCTGTCGAAAGGATTCGGGGATCTAGGGCTTTCTCTAGGGACTCCACAGGGGATGCAGACATCCCTTCACCTTGTGAAATGAAAGATGAGCCTGTCTTCAAACCACTGCAAGGAAACCTGGCCTCCTGTCGAGTCAGGGCTTCTCGGTGTATATGCCCATTGAGGCAGCAAACTCAGGGTCCCTCCCTCATACCTATTGCTGAGAGAATAATCCTCTTGAGGGGCTTGTGGAAAGTTGGCCTGCGTCTTGAGTCTAAGCCAGGGAATCAGCTCTCATCTCGAGGCAATTTGGGGTACACAGAGCATTCCTCGAGTTGCTCTGCTGAACTTGGTATTCCTCTAGACTTGGCACGTTGTTCTCGGGGAACCTCTGGAGTTGCCTAAAGGGAGTCAAGCCACTGGTCGTGTTTGATGGGGAACGGGGGATGGCTCTGGTGTCAATGCAGGGGAAGCGGGCCTCATCTCGTGTTGATTGGGGGTACATGGTGCTACTTCGCGATGCTGGTGTGACCTCAGGGTCCCTCTCTACATGTGACAGTGTTCTTGAGGATTGTCTCGGGATCCATCAAGAAAGTCGAGGCTCCTGACATGTTTCATGGGGATCACGGAATGGCTCTGCATGCAGTGCAGGTGAAACGGGCCTCATCTCACTTGGAGGGGGAAGTCTGATGGTTTTTCTCGAGTTGCGGCTGGGACCTGGGCTACATTCTCGAGTTACGGCGGGAAGGCACTTCAACGCTCGTGTTTTTTCAGCGTCGTCAGGACTCCTGTCGAGTTAGGATGGACACCTCAGGAATCTCTTCGAGGCTTGGCAGGGCAAAAGGGACGCTTCTCGAGATGAGGTGGGAGACCCAGGTTCCCATTCCAGTAGCCATAGTGACACTGTCATTCCTGTCAAAGTTCAAGACGAGTCAGGCACCGTCACCTTTTGAAGCAGTGAGCTCTGCGTGCCTATCGATGTATCAGAGGCATGTGAGGCATTTCGTCGAAAGGAGTCGGGAACCTAGGGCTTTCTCTAGGGGCTCCACCAGGGATGCTGACATCCCTTCACCTTGTGAGATGAAAGATGAGCCTGTCTTCAAGTACTGCAAGGAAACCCGGCCTCCTTTCGAGTCAGGGCTTCTCGGTGTATATGCCACTTGAGGCAGCACACTCAGGATACCTCCCTCATACCTATTGCTGAGAGAAGCCTCCTCTTGAGAGGCTTGTGGGAAGTTGTCCTACGTCTTGAGTCTAATCCAGGGAATCAGCTCTCATCTCGAGGCAATTTGGGGGGCAGGGAGCATTCCTCGAGTTGCTCTGCTGAATATGGTATTGCTATAGACTTGGCCCGTTTTTCTCGGGGAACGTCTGGAGATGCCTAAAGGGAGTCAAGCCACTGGTCCTTTTGTTGGGGAACGTGGGATGGCTCTGGAGTCAATGCAGGGGAAACGGGCCTCATCTCGAGTTGATTTGGGGTTCATGGAGCTCCTTATTGATGCTGGTGTGACCTCAGAGTCCTTCTCTACTTGTGACAGTGTTCTTGCGGATTGTCTCGAGATCCATTAAGCAAGTCGAGGTTCTTTACAAGTTTCATGGGGATCACGGGATTGCTCTGCATGCAGTGCAGGGGAATCGAGCCTCATCTCGTTTTGATGGGGAATTCTCATGGCTTTTCTCGTGTTACGGATGGGACCTGAGGTATATTCTCGACTTACGGTGGGGATGGCCCTTTAACACTCGTGTTTGTCCAGCGACGTCAGGACTCCTGTCGAGTTACGAGGGACACGTCAGGAATCTCTTCGAGGCTTGGCAGGGCCAAAGGGACGCTTCTCGAGGTGAGGCGGGAGACACAGGATCCCTTTCCAGTAGCCACAGGGATATTGGTATTCCTGTCAATGTTCAACAAGAGTCAGGCATCGTCACCTTTTGAAGCAGTGAACTCTGCGTGCATTTCGAGGTGTCAGAGGCATGTCAGGCATTCCGTCAAAAGAAGTCGGGGACCTAGGGCTTTCTCTAGGGACTCCAAGGGGATTCAGACATCCCTTCACTTTGTGAGATGAAAGATGAGCCTGTATTCAAGCCACTGCAAGGAAACCCGGCCTCCTTTCGAGTCAGGGCTTCACGGTGTATATTCCACTTGAGGCAGCAAACTCAGGGTCCCTCCCTCACACCTACTGCTGAGAGAAGCCTCCTCTTGAAGAACTTGTGGAAAGTTGGCATACGTCTTGAGTCCAAGCCAGGAAATCTGCTCTCATGTCCAGGCAATTTGCGGTACACGGAGCATTCCTCGAGTTGCTCTGGTGAACTTTGTATTCCTCTAGACTTGACACGTTGTTCTCGGGGAACTTTCTGGAGTTGCCTAATGAAGTCAAGGCACTGGTCCTGTTTGATGGGGAACGGGAATGGCTCAGGAGGCAATGCACGGAAATCGACTCAACTCATCTCGATTTGACTTGGGGTATATGGAGCTCTTTCGCGATGCTGGTGTGATCTCAAGTCCCTCAATACTTGTGACAGTGTTCTTGCGGATTGTCTCGAAATCCATCAAGCAAGTAGAGGCTCCTTGACATGTTTCATGGGGATCACGGGATTAATCTGCATGCAGAGCAGAGGAATCGAGCCTCATCTCTCTTTGAGGGGTAAGTCTCATGGTTTTTCTCGAGTTGTGACGGGGACCTGGGTTATATTCTCTAGTTACGGTGGGGTGTTCCTTCAAAACTCGTGTTTGTCCAGAGACGTCAGGACTCCTGTCTAGTTACGAGGGACACCTCAGGAATCTCTTCCAGGCTTGGCAGGGCCAAACGGACGCTTCTCGATGTGAGGAGGAAGTCCCAGGGTCGCTTTCCAGTAGCCAAAGGGATATTGGTATTCCTGTGAATGTTCAAGAGGAGTCAGGAATCTTCATCTTTTGAAGCAGTGAACTCTACATGTATCTCGAGGTGTGAAAGGCATGTGAGGCATTCCATCGAAAGGAGTTGGGGACCTAGGGCTTTCTCTAGGGACTCCACAGGGGATTCAGACACCCCTTCACCTTGTGAGATGAAAGATGAGCCTGTATTCAAGCCACTGCAAGGAAACCCGGCATCCTTTCGAGTCAGGGCTTCTCGGTGTATATTCCACTTGAGGCAGCAAACTCAGGGTCCCTCCCTCACACCTCCTGCTGAGCGAAGCCTGCTCTTGAGGGGCTTGTGGAAAGTTGGCATACGTCTTGAGTCTAAGCCAGGCAATCAGCTCTCATCTCCAGGCAATTTGGGGTACAAAGCATTCCTCGAGTTGCTCTGATGAACTTGGTATTACTCTAGACTTGACACGTTGTTCTCGGGGAACATCTGTAGTTGCCTAATGGAAGTCTAGCTACAGATCGAGTTTCATGGGGAACGGGGGATGGCTCTGGAGTCAAGGCAGGGGAATCGGGCCTCATCTTGAGTTGATTTGGGGTACATGGAGCAACTTGGCGAGTCTGGTGTGAACTCAGGGACCCGCTATACTTGTGACAGTGTTCTTGCGTATTGTCTCAAGATCCATCAAGCAAGTCGAGGCTCCTTACATGTTTCATGGGGATCACGGGTTTGCTCTGCATGCAGTGCAGGGGAATCAGGCCTCATCTCGCTTTGAGGGGGAAGTCTCATGGTTTTTCTCCAGTTACGGCGGGGATGGCCCTTTAAACCTCGTGTGTGTCCAGCGACTTCAGGACTTCTCTCTAGTTACGAGGGACACCTCCGGAATCTCTTCGAGGCTTTGCAGGGCCAAAGGGATGCTTCTCGAGGTAAGACGGGAGACCCAGGGTCCCTTTCCAGTAGCCACAGGGAAATTGGGATTCCTGTCAATGTTCAAGAAGAGTCAGGCATCGTCACATTTTGAAGCAGTGAACTCTGCGTGCCTCTCGAGGTATCAAAAGGCATGGGAGGCATTTCGTCGAAAGGAGTCGGGGACCTAGGGCTTTCTCTAGGGACTCCACAGGGGATTCAGACATCCCTTCACCTTGTGAGATGAAAGATGAGCCTGTATTCAAGCCACTGCTGGTAATCCAGGCGTCCTTTCGAGTCAGGACTTTTCGGTGTATATTCCACTTGAGGCAGCAAATTCATGGTCCCTCCCTCACACATACTGCTGAGAGACGCCTCCTCTTGAGGGGCTTGTGGAAAGTTGGCAGTAATCTTAAGTCTAAGTCAGGCAATCAGCTCTCATCTCCAGGCAATTTAGGGTACAAGGAGCATACCTCGAGTTGCTCTGCTGAACTTGGTATTCCTCTAGACTTGGCATTTTGTTCTCGGAGAACCTCTGGAGATGCCAAAAGGATGTCAAGCCACTGGTCGTGTTTCGTGGGGAACGGGGGATGGCTCTGGAGTCAAGGGAGGGGAATCGGGCCTCATCTCGTGTTGATTTGGGGTACATGCAGCTCCTTACCGAAGCTGGTGTGACCTCAGAGTCCGTCTGTACTTGTGACACTGTTCTTGCGTAATGTCTCGAGATCCATCAAGCAAGTCAAGGCTCCTTACATGTTTCATGGGGATCACGGGATTGCTCTGCATGCAATGCAGGTTAATCGTGCCTCATCTCTCTTTAAGGGGGAATTCTCATGGATTTTCTCGAGTAGCGGCCGGTACCTGGGTGTATATTCTTGAGTTACGGTGGGGACGGCCCTTCAACACTCGTGTTCCTCCAGCGACATCAGGACTCCTGTCTAGTAATGAGGAACACCACAGGAATATCTTCGAGGCTTGTCAAGGCCAAAGCGACGCTTCTCGAGGTGAGGCGGGAAACGCAGGGTTCCTTTCCAGTAGGCACAGGGATATTGGGATTCCTGTCAATGTTCAAGAGGAGTCAGGCATCGTCACCTTTTAAAGCAGTGAACTCTGCGTACCTCTCGAGGTGTCAAAGAAATGTGAGGCATTCCTTCGAAATGAGTCGGGGACGTAGATCTTTCTCTAGGGACTCCATGGTGGATTCAGAAATCCCTTCACCTTGTGAGATGAAAGATGAGCCTGTATTCAAGCCACTGCAAGGAAACCCGGCCTCATTTCGAGTCAGGGCTTCTCGGTGTATATTCAACTTGAGGCAGCAAACTCAGGGTGCTCCCTCACATCTACTGCTGAGAGAAGCCTCCTCTTGAGGGGCTTGTGGAAAGTTGGCATACGTCTTGAGTCTAACCAGGCAATCATCTCTCATCTCGAGGCAATTTCGGGTACACGGAGCATTCCTCAAGTTGCTCGGCTGAACTAGGTATTCCTCTAGATTTGACACGGTGTTCTCGGGGAACATCTGTAGTTGCCTAATGGAAGTCAAGCCACTGGTCATGTTTGACGGGGAACGTCGGATGGCTCTGGAGTCAAGGCAGGGGAATCAGGCCTCATCTCGAGTTGATTTGGAGTACAGGGAGTTCTTTGGCGATGCTGGTGTGACCTCAGAGACCCTCTATACTTGTGACGGTGTTCTTGCGGATTGTCTCGAGATCCATCATGCAAGTCTAGGTTCCTTACATGTTTCATGGGGATCACAGGATTGCTCTGCATGCAGTGCAGGGGAATCGGGCCTCATCTTTCTTCGCGGGGGAAGTCTCATGGTTTTTCATGAGTTCGGAGGGAACCTGGGGCATATTCTGGAGTTACGGCGGCGATGGCCCTTCAAAACTCGTGTTTGTCCAGCGACGTCAGGACTCCTGTCGAGTTACGAGGGACACCTCAGGAATCTCTTCGAGGATTGGCATGGCCAAAGGAACGCTTCTCGAGGTGAAGCGGGAGACCCAGGGTCCCTTTCCTGTAGCCTCAGGGATATTAGTATTCCCGTCAATGTTCAAGAGGAGTCAGGCATCGTCAACTTTTGAAGCAGTGAACTCTGCGTGCATCTCGAGGTGTCAAAGGCATGTGAGGCATTCCGTCGAAAGAATTTGGGAAACTAGGTCTTTCTCTAGGGACTACACCGGGGATTCAGACATGCCTTCACCTTGTGAGATGAAAGATGAGCCTGTATTCAAGCCACTGCAAGGACACACGGCCTCCTTTCGAGTCAGGGATTTTCGATGTATATTCCAATTAAGCAGCAAAATCAGGGTCCCTCCCTCACACATACTGCTGAGAGAACCCTCCTCTTAAGGGGCTTGTTGAAAGTTGGTATACGTCTTGAGTCTAAGCCAGGCAATCAGCTCTCATCTCCAGTCAATTTGTGGTACAAGGAGCATTCCTCGAGTTGCTCTGCTGAACTTGGTATATCTCTATACTTGGCACGTTGTTCTCGGGGAACATCTATAGGTTCCTAATGGAAGCCTAGCCACTGGTCGTGTTTGATGGGGAATGGGGTATGGCTCTGGAGTCAAGGCAGGGGAGTCGGGCATCATCTCGAGTTGATTTGGGGTCCATGGTGCTCCTTCGCGATACTGGTGTGACCTCAGGGTCACTCTGTACTTGTGACAGTGTTCTTGCGAATTGTCTCGAAATCCATCAAGCAAGTCAAGGCTCCTTACAAGTTTCATGGGGATCGCGGGATTGCTCTCCATGCAGTGTAGGGGAATCGGGCCTCATCTCTCTTTGAGGGGTAAGTCTCATGGTTTTTCTCGAGGTGAGGCGGGGACCTGGGTTATATTCCCTAGTTACGGTGGGGTGTCCTTTCAAAACTCGTGTTTGTCCAAAGACGTCAGGGCACCTGTCTAGTTATGAGGGACACCTCAGGAATCTCTTCCAGGCTTGGCAGGGCCAAACGGACGCTTCTCGATGTGAGGAGGAAGTCCCAGGGTCGCTATCCAGTAGCCAAAGGCATATTGGTATTCCTGTGAATGTTCAAGAGGAGTCAGGAATCTTCATCTTTTAAAGCAGTGAACTCTACGTGTATCTCGAGCTGTGAAAGGCATGTGAGGCATTCCGTCGAAAGGAATCAGGGACCTAGGGCTTTCTCTAGGGACTCCACAGGGGATTCAGACACCCCTTCACCTTGTGAGATGAAAGACTAAACTGTATTCAAGCCACGGCAAGGAAACCCGCCTCCTTTCGAGTCAGGGCTTCTCAGTGTATATTCCACTTGAGGCAGCAAACTCAGGGTCCCTCCCTCACACCTCCTGCTGAGTGAAGCCTCCTCTTGAGGAGCTTGTGGAAAGGTGGCATACGTCTTGAGTCTAAGCCAGGCAATCAGCTCTCATCTCCAGGCAATTTGGGGTACACAAAGCATTCCTCGACTTGCTCTGATGAACTTGGTATTACTCTAGACTTGACACGTTGTTCTCGGGGAACATCTGTAGTTGCTAATGGAAGTCTAGCTACAGATCGAGTTTCATGGGAAACGGGGGATGGCTCTGGAGTCAAGGCAGGGGAATCAGGCCTCATCTCGAGATGATTTGGGGTACATGGAGCAACTTGGCGAGTCTGGTGTGACCTCAGGGACCCGCTAGACTTGTGACAGTGTTCTTCCGGATTGTCTCAAGATCCATCAAGCAAGTCGAGGCTCCTTACATGTTTCCTGGGGATCACGGGTTTGCTCTGCATGCAGTGCAGGGGAATCGGGCCTCATCTCGCTTTGAGGGGGAAGTCTCATTGTTTTTCTCCAGTTACGGCGGGGATGGCCCTTTAAACCTCGTATGTGTCCAGCTACTTCAGGACTTCTCTCTAGTTACAAGGGACACCTCAGGAATCTCTTCGAGGCTTTGCAGGGCCAAAGGGATGCTTCTCAAGGTGAGACGGGAGACCCAGGGTCCCTTTCCAGTAGCCACAGGGATATTGGGATTCCTGTCAATGTTCAACAAGAGTCAGGCATCATCACCTTTTGAAGCCGTGAACTCTTCTTGCCTCTCGAGGTATCAAAGGCATGGGAGGCATTTCGTCGAAAGGAGTCGGGGACCTAGGGCTTTCTCTAGGGACTCCACAGGTGATTCAGACATCCCTTCACCTTGTGAAATGAAAGATGAGCCTGTATTCAAGCCACTGCTAGTAAACCCGCCCACCTTTCGAGTCAGGACTTTTCGGTGTATATTCCACTTGAGCAGCAAACTCATGGTCCCTCCCTCACACCTACTGCTGAGGGAAGCCTCCTCTTGAGGGGCTTGTGGAAAGTTGGCAGTCGTCTTAAGTCTAAGTCAGGCAATCAGCTCTCATCTCCAGGCAAATTGGGGTACAAGGAGCATACATCGAGTTGCTCTTCTGAATTTGATATTCCTCTAGACTTGGCACTTTGTTCTCGGAGAACCTCTGGAGTTGCCTAAAGGATGTCAAGCCACTGGTCGTGTTTGGTGGGGAACGGGGGATGGCTCTGGAATCAAGGGAGCGGAATCGGGCCTCATCTCGAGTTGATTTGGGGTACATGCAGCTCCTTACCGATGCTGGTGTGACCTCAGGGTCCGTCTATACTTGTGCCAGTGTTCTTGCGTAATGTCTCGAGATCCATCAAGCAAGTCAAGGCTCCTTACATGTTTCATGGGGATCACGGGATTGCTCTGTATGCAGTGCAGGTTAATCTTGCCTCATCTCTCTTTAAGGGGGAATTCTCATGGATTTTCTCGAGTAGCGGCCGGTACCTGGTGTATATTCTCGAGTTACGGTGGGGATGGCCCTTCAACACTCGTGTTTCTCCAGTGACATCAGGACTCCTGTCTAGTAATGAGGAACACCACAGGAATCTCTTCGAGGCTTGTCAGGGCCAAAGGGACGCTTCTCGAGGTGAGGCGGGAGACGCAGGGTCCCTTTCCAGTAGGCACAGGCATATTGGGATTCCTGTCAATGTTCAAGAGGAGTCAGGCATCGTCACCTTTTGAAGCAGTGAACTCTGCGTGCATCTCGAGGTGTTAAAGGCATGTGAGGCATTCCGTCGAAAGAATTTGGGAAACTAGGTCTTTCTCTAGGGACTCCACCGGGGATTCAGACATCCCTTCACCTTGTGAGATGAAAGATGAGCCTGTATTCAAGCCACTGCAAGGAAACACGGCCTCCTTTCGAGTCAGGGATTCTCGGTATATATTCCAATTTAGGCAGCAAAATCAGGGTCCCTCCCTCACACATACTGCTGAGAGAAGCCTCCTCTTGAGGGGCTTGTTGAAAGTTTGCATAAGTCTTGAGTCTAAGCCAGGCAATCAGCTCTCATCTCCAGGCAATTTGTGGTACACGGAGGATTCCTCGAGTTGCTGTGCTGAACATGGTATTCCTCTAGACTTGGCACGTTGTTCTCGGTAAATCTCTATAGTTTCCTAATGGAAGCCTAGCCACTGGTCGTGTTTAATGGGGCATGGGGGATGGCTCTGGAGTCAAGGCAGGGGAATCGGGCATCATCTCGAGTTGATTTGGGGTACATGGAGCTCCTTTGCGTTGCTAGTGTGACCTCAGGGTCACTCTGTACTTGTGACCGTGTTCTTGCGGATTGTCTCGAGATAAATTAAGCAAGTCGAGGATCTTTACAAGTTTCATGGGTATCACTGGATTGCTCTACATGCAGTGCAGGGGAATCGGGCCTCATCTCGTTTTGATGGGGAATTCTCATGGCTTTTCTCGTGTTGCGGAGGGGACCTGGGGTATATTCTCGAGTTATTGCGGGTATGGCCCTTCAACACACGTGTTTCTCCAGCAATGTCAGGACTCCTGTCGAGTTATGAGGGACACCTCAGGAATCTCTTCAAGGATTGGCAGGGCCAATGGGATGCTCTCTTGGTGAGGCGGGAGACCCACGGTCACTTTCCAGTATCCACAGTGATATTGGGATTCCTGTCCATGTTCAAGAGGAGTCAGGCATCGTCACCTTTTGAAGCAGTAAACTCTGCGTGCATCTCGAGGTTTCAAAGGTATGTCAGGCATTCCGTAAAAAGAAGTCGGGGAACTAGGTCTTTCTCTAGGGACTCTAATGGAGATTCAGACATCCCTTCACCTTCTGAGATGAAAGAAGAGCCTGTATTCAAGCCACTGCAAGGAAACCCGGCCTCCTTTCGAGTCAGGGTTCTCGGTGTATATTCAATTGAGGCAGCAAACTCAGGGTGCTGCCTCACACCTACTGCTGAGAGAACCTCCTCTTGAGGGGCTTGTGGAAAGTTGGCATACGTCTTGAGTCTAAGCCAGGCAATCAGCTCTCATCTCGAGGCAATTTGGGGTTCACGGAGCATTCCTCGAGTTGCTCTGCTGAACTTGGTATTCCTCTAGATTTGACACGGTGTTCTCGGGGAACCTTTGTAGTTGCCTAATGGAAGTCAAGCCACTGGTCGTGTTTGATGGGGAACGGGGGATGGCTCTGGAGTCAAGGCAGGGGAATCGGGCCTCATCTCTCGTAGATTTGGGTTACATGGAGCTCCTTCGTGACGCTTGTGTGACCTCAGGGTCCCTCTATACATGTGACAGTGTTCTTGCGGATTGTCTCGAGATACATCAAGCAAGTCTAGGCTCCTTACATGTTTCATGGGGATCACGGGATTGCTCTGCATGCAGTGCAGTGGAATCGGCCCTCATCTAGCTTTGAGGGGGAAGTCTCATGGTTTTTCCTGAGTTGCGGTGGGGACCTGGGGTATATTCTGGAGTTACGGCGGCGATGGCCCTTCAACACTCGTTTTTGTCCAGCGACGTCAGGACTCCTGTCGAGTGACGAGCATACCTCAGGAATCTCTTCGAGGCTTTGCATGCCCAAAGGAACACTTCTCGAGGTGAGGTGGGAGACCCAGGGTCCCTTTCCTGTAGCCTCAGGGATATTAGTATTCCTGTCAATGTTCAAGTGGACTCAAGCATTGTCACCTTTTGAAGCAGTGAACTCTGCGTGCATCTCGAGGTGTCAAAGGCATGTGAGGCATTCCGTCGAAAGAATTTGGGAAACTAGGTTTTCTCTAGGGCCTCCACCGGGATTCAGACATCCCTTCACCTTGTGAGATGAAAGATGAGCCTGGATTCAAGACACTGCAAGGAAACACGGCCTCTTTTCGAGTTAGGAATTCTCGGGGTATATTCCAATTTAGGCAGCAGCAAAATCAGGGTCCCTCCCTCACACATACTGCTGAGAGAAGCCTCCTCTTGAGGGGCTTGTGGAAAGTTGGCATATGTCTTGAGTCTAAGCCAGGCAATCCGCTCTCATCTCCAGGCAATTTGTGGTACACGGAGCATTCCTCGAGTTGCCTGCTGAACTTGGTATTCCTCTAGACTTGGCATGTTGTTCTCGGGAAACCTCTGTAGTTGCCTAATGGAAGTCAAGCCACTGGTCGTGTTTGACAGGGAACGGGGGATGGCTCTAGAGTCAAGGCAGGGTAATCCGGCCTCATCTCGATTTGATTTGGGGGACATGGAGCTCCTTGGCAATGCTGATGTGACCTCAGAGACCCTCTATACTTGTGACGGTGTTCTTGCGGATTGTCTCAAGATCCATCAAGCAAATCGAGGCTCCTTACATGTTTCATGCGGATCACGGGATTGCTCTGCATGCAGTGCAGGAAAATCGGGCCTCATCTTTCTTCGCGGAGGAAGTCTCATGGTTTTTCTCGAGTTCGGATGGGACCTGTGGTATATTCTCGAGTTACGGCGGGTATGGCCCTTCAACACTCGTGTTTCTCCAGCGACATCAGGACTCCTGTCGAATTACGAGGGACACCTCAGGAATTTCTTCGAGATTGGCAGGGCCAATGGGATGCTTCTCGAGGTTAGGCGGGAGACCCAGGGTCACTTTCCAATAGCCACAGGGATATTGGGATTCCTGTCAATGTTCAAGAGGAGTCAGGCATCGTCACCTTTTGAAGCAGTGAACTCTGCGTGCATCTCGAGGTGTCAAAGGTATGTCACGCATTCCGTTCAAAGAAGTCGGGGAACTAGGTCTTTCTCTAGGGACTCTAATGGAGAATCAAACATCCCTTCACCTTCTGAGATGAAAGAAGAGCCTGTATTCAAGCCACTGCAAGGAAACCCGGCCTCCTTTCGAGTCAGGGCTTCTCGGTGTATATTCAAATTGAGGCAGCAAACTCAGGGTCCTCCCTCACACCTACTGCTGAGAGAAGCCCCCTCTTGAGGGGCTGGTGGAAAGTTTGCATACGTCTTGAGTCTAAGCCAGGAAATCAGCTCTCATTTCGAGGCAATTTGGGGTACCCGGAGCATTCCTCGAGTTGCTCTGCTGAACTTGGTATTCCTCTAGATTTGACACGGTGTTCTCGGGGAACCTCTGTTGTTGCCTAATGGAAGTCAAGCACTGGTCGTGTTTGATGGGGAACGGGGGATGGATCTGAAGTCAAGGCAGGGGAATCGGGCCTCATCTCTCGTAGATTTGGGTTACATGGAGCTCCTTCGCGACGCTCGTGTGACCTCAGGGTCCCTCTATACATGTGACAGTGTTCTTGCGGATTGTCTCGAGATACATCAAGCAAGTCTAGGCTCCTTACATGTTTCATGGGGATCACGGGATTGCTCTGCTTGCAGTGCAGGGGAATCGGCCCTCATCTCGCTTTGAGGGGGAAGTCTCATGGTTTTTCCTGAGTTGCGGTGGGGACCTGGGGTATATTCTGGAGTTACGGCGGCGATGGCCCTTCAACACTCGTGTTTGTCCAGCGACGTCAGGACTCCTGTCGAGTTACGAGGGACACCTCAGGAATCTCTTCGTGGCTTGGCATGGCAAAAGGTACGCTTCTCGAGGTGAGGTGGGAGACCCAGGGTCCCTTTCCTGTAGCCTGAGGGATATTGGTATTCCTGTCAATGTTCAAGAGGAGTCAGGCATCGTCACCTTTTGAAGCAGTGAACTCTGCGTGCATCTCGAGGTGTCAAAGGCATGTGAGGCATTCCGTCGAAAGAATTTGGGAAACTAGGTCTTTCTCTAGGGACTCCACCGGGGATTCAGACATCCCTTCACCTTCTGAGATGAAAGTAGAGCCTGTATTCAAGCCACTGCAAGGAAACTCAGCCTCCTTTCGAGGCAGGGCTTCTCGGTGTATATTCAACTTGAGGCAGCAAACTTAGGGTGCTCCCTCACACCTACTGCTGAGATAAGCCTCCTCTTGAGGGGCTTGTGGAAAGTTGGCATACGTCTTGAGTCTAAGCCAGGCAATCAGCTCTCATCTCCAGGCAATTTTTGGTACACGGAGCATTCCTCGAGTTGCTCTGCTGAACTTGGTATTCCTCTAGACTTGGCATGTTTTTCTCGGGGAAACTCTATAGTCTCCTAATGGAAGTCAAGCCACTGTTCGTGTTTGATGGGGAATGGGGGATGGCTCTGGAGTCAATGCAGAGGATTCGGGCATCATCTCGAGTTGATTTGGGGTACATGGAGCTCCTTCGCGTTGCTGGTGTGACCTCAGGGTCACTCTGTACTTGTGACAGTGTTCTTGCGGATTTTCTCCAGGTCCATTAAGCAAGTCGAGGTTCTTTACAAGTTTCATGGGGATCATGGGATTGCTCTGCATGCAGTGCAGGGGAATCAGGCCTCATCTCGTTTACATGGGGAATTCTCATGGCTTTTCTCATGTTGCGGAGGGGACCTGGGGTATATTCTCGATTTACGGTGAGGATGGCCCTTCAACACTCGTGTTTTTCCAGCGACATCAGGACTCCTGTCGAGTTACGAGGGACACATATTGTGAGATGAAAGATGAGCCTGTATTCAAGCTAATGCAAGGAAACCCAGCCTCCTTTCGAGTCAGGGCTTCACGGTGTATATTCCACTTGAGGTAGCAAACTCAGGGTCCCTCCCTCACAACTAATGCTGAGAGAAGCCTCCTCTTGAGGGGCTTGTGGAAAGTTGGCATACGTCTTCAGTCTAAGCCAGGAAATCTGCTCTCATCTTCAGGCAATTTGCGGTACACGGAGCATTCCTTGAGTTGCTCTGATGAACTTGGTATTCCTCTAGACTTGACACGTTGTTCTCGTGTCAAGTAGTTGCCTAATGGAAGTCTAGCTACATATCGGGTTTCATGGGGAATGGGGGATTATTCTGGAGTCAAGGCAGGGGAATCGGGACTCTCCTCGAGTTGATTTGGGGTACATGCAGCACCTTGGCGAGTCTGGTGTGACCTCAGGGACCCGCTATACTTGTGACAGTGTTCATGCGGATTGTCTCAAGATCCATCAAGCAAGTCAAGGCTCCTTACATGTTTCATGGGGATCATGGGTTTGCTCTGCATGCAGTGCAGGGGAATCGGGCCTCATCACGCTTTGAGGGGGAAGTCTCATGGTTTTTCTCCAGTTACGGCGGGGATGGCCCTTTAATCCTCGTGTGTGTCCAGCGATTCAGGACTTCTCTCTAGTTATGAGGGACACCTCAGGAATCTCTTCGAGGCTTTGCAGGGCCAAAGGGATGCAACTCGATGTGAGACATGAGACCCAGGGTCCCTTTCCAGTAGCCACAGGGATATTGGGATTCCTGTCAATGTTCAAGAAGACTCAGGTATCGTCACCTTTTGAAGCAGTGAACTCTGTGTGCCTCTCGAGGTATCAAAGGCATGGGAGGCATTTCGTCGAAAGGATTCGGGGACCTAGGTCTTTCCCTAGGGACTCCACAGTGGATTCAGATATCCCTTCACCATGTGAGATGAAAGCTGAGCCTGTATTCAAGCCACTGCAAGGAAACCCGGCCTCCTTTCGAGTCAAGGCTTCTCAGTGTATATTCCACTTGAGGCAGCAAACTCAGGGTCCCTCCCTCTCACCTCCTGCTGAGCGAAACCTCCTCTTGAGGGGCTTGTGGAAAGTTGGCATACGTCTTGAGTCTAAGCAAGGCAATCACCTCTCATCTCCAGGCAATTTGGTGTACACAAAGCATTCCTCGAGTTGCTCTGATGAACTTGGTATTCCTCTAGACTTGACACATTGTTCTCGGGGAACATCTGTAGTTGCCTAATGGAAGTCTAGCTACAGATAGAGTTTCATGGGGAACTGGGGATGGCTCTGGGGTCAAGGCAGGGGAGTCAGGCCTCATCTCCAGTTGATTTGGGGTACATGGAGCAACTTGGCGAATCTGGTGTGACCTCAGGTATTCGCTATACTTGTGACAGGGTTCTTGCGGATTTTCTCAAGATCCATCAAGCTAGTCGAGGCTCCTTACATGTTTCATGGGGATCTCGGGTTTGCTCTGCATGCAGTGCAGGGGAATCGGGCCTCATCTCGCTTTGAGTGGGAAGTCTCATGGTTTTTCTCCAGTTACGACGGGCATGGCCCTTAGACCTCGTGTGTGTCCATCGAATTCAGGACTTCT
Source organism: Odocoileus hemionus (assembly GCA_020976825.1). Lineage (NCBI taxonomy): Eukaryota > Metazoa > Chordata > Mammalia > Artiodactyla > Cervidae > Odocoileus > Odocoileus hemionus. Next base: position 52,649 of record JAJLRB010001396.1, on the reverse strand, counting down.
CTCTAGTTCCGAGGGACACCTCAGGAATCTCTTCGAGGATTTGCAGGGCCAAAGGGATGCTTCTCGAGGTGAGACTTGAGACCCAGGGTCCCTTTCCAGTATCCACAGGGATATTGGGATTCCTGTCAATGTTCAAGAAGAGTCAGGCATCGTCACCTTTTGAAGCAGTGAACTCTGCGTGCCTCTCGAGGTATCAAAGGCATGGGAGGCATTTCGTCGAAAGGAGTCGGGGACCTAGGGCTTTCTCTAGGGACTCCACAGGGGATTCAGACATCCCTTCAGCTTCTGCGATGAAAGATGAGCCTGTATTCAAGCCACTGCTAGTAAACCCGGCCTCCTTTCGAGTCAGGACTTTTCGGTGTATATTCCAATTGAGGCAGCAAACTCAGGGTCCCTCCCTCACACCTACTACTGAGGGAAGCCTCCTCTTGAGGGGCTTGTGGAAAGTTGGCAGTCGTCTTAAGTCTAAGTCAGGCAATCAGCTCTCATCTCCAGGCAATTTGGGGTACAAGGAGCATAACTCGAGTTGCTCTGCTGAACTTGGTGTTCCTCTAGACTTGGCACTTTGTTCTCGGAGAAACTCTGGAGATGCCTAAAGGAATTCAAGCCACAGGTCGTTTTAGTGGGGAACGTGGGATGGCTCTGGAGTCAAGGGAGGGGAATCGGGCCTCATCTCGTGTTGATTTGGGGTATATGCATCTCCTTACCGATGCTGGTGTGACCTCAGTGTCCGTCTATACTTTTGACAGTGTTCTTGCATAATGTCTCGAGATCCATCAAGCAAGTCAAGGCTCCTTACATGTTTCATGGGGATCACGGGATTGCTCTGCATGCAGTGCAGGTTAATCGTGCCTCATCTCTCTTTAATGGGGAATTCTCATCGTTTTTCTCGAGTAGCGTGGGGTACCTGGTTTATATTTTCGAGTTACGGTGGGGATGGCCCTTCAACACTCGTGTTCCTCCAGCGACATCAGGACTCCTGTCTAGCAATGAGGAACACCACAGGAATCTCTTCAAGGCTTGTCAGGACCAAAGGGATGCTTCTCGAGGTGAGGTGGGAGACCCAGGGTCCCTATCCAGTTGGCACAGGGATATTGGGATTCCTGTCAATGTTCAAGAGGAGTCAGGAATCGTCACCTTTAAAAGCAGTGAACTCTGCGTACCTCTCGAGTTGTCAAAGGAATGTGAGGCATTCCTTTGAAATGAGTCGGGGACTTAGGTCTTTCTCTAGGGACTCCACGGTGGATTCAGACATAACTTCACCTTGTGAGATGAAAGATGAGCCTGTATTCAAGCCACTGCAAAGAAACCCGGCCTCCTTTTGAGTCAGGGCTTCTCGATGTATATTCAACTTGAGGCAGCAAATTCAGGGTGCTCCCTCACACCTACTGCTGAGAGAAGCCACCTCTTGAGTGGCTTGTGGAAAGTTGGCATACGTCTTGAGTCTAAGCCAGGCAATCGTCTCTCATCTCGAGGCAATTTGGGGTACACGGAGCATACCTAGGGTTGCTCTGCTGAACTAGGTATTCCTCTAGATTTGACATGGTGATCTCGGGGAACCCCTGTAGTTGCCTAATGGAAGTCAAGCCACTGTTCATGTTTGACGGGGAACGGGTGATGGCTCTGGAGTCAAGGCAGGGGAATCGGGCCTCATCTCGAGTTGATTGGGGTACAGGGAGTTCCTTGGCTATGCTGGTGTGACCTCAAAGACCATCTATACTTGTGACGGTGTTCTTTCGGATTGTCTCGAGATCCATCAAGCAAGTCGATGCTCCTTACATGTTTCATGGGGATCACGGGATTACTCTGCATGCAGTGCAGGGGAATCGGGCCTCATCTTTCTTCGCGGGGGAAGTCTCATGGTTTTTCTCGACTTCGGAGGGAACCAGGGGTATATTCTGTAGTTATGGCGGCGATGATCTCCAGCGACGTCAGGACTCCTGTTGAGTTACGAGGGACACGTCAGGAATCTCTTCGAGGCTTGTCAGGGCCAAAGGGACGCTTCCCGATGAGAGGCGGGAGACACAGGGTCCCTTTTCAGTAGCCACAGGGATATTGGGATTCCTGTCAATCTTCAACAAGAGTCAGGCATCGTCACCTTTTGAAGCAGTGAACTCTGCCTGCATTTCGAGGTGTCAAAGGAATGAGAGGAATTCCGTCAAAAGAAGTCGGGGACCTAGGTCTTTCTCTAGGGACTCCAAGGGGATTCATAAATCCCTTCACTTTGTGAGATTAAAGATGAGCCTATATTCAAGCTAATGCAAGGAAACCCGGCCTCCTTTCGAGTCAGGGCTTCACGGTGTATATTCCTCGTGAGGCATCAAACTCAGGGTCCCTCCCTCACACCTACTGCTGAGAGAAGCCTCCTCTTGAGGGGCTTGTCGAAAGTTGGCATACGTCTTGAGTCTAAGCCAGGCAATCAGCTCTCATCTCCAGGCAATTTGCTGTACACGCAGCATTCCTCAAGTTGCTCTGATGAACTTGGTATTCATCTAGACTTGGCACGTTGTTCTCGGGGAACATCTGGAGTTGCCTAATGAAGTCAAGACACTGGTCATGTTTGATGGGGAACGGGGGATGGCTCTGGAGGCAATGAACTGAAATCGGGCCTCATCTCGATTTGACTTGGGGTATATGGAGCTCTTTCGCGATGCTGTAGTGATCTCAAAGTCCCTCTTTACTTGTGATGGTGTTCTTGCGTATTGACTCGAAATCCATCAAGAAAGTCGAGGCTCCTTACAAGTTTCATGGGGATCACGGGATTGCTCTGCATGCAGTGCAGGGGAATCAGGCCTCATCTCTCTTTGAGGGGTAAGTCTCATGGTTTTTCTCGAGTTGCGGCGGGGACCTGGGTTATATTCTCTAGTTACTGTGAGGTGTCCCTTCAAAACTCGTGTTTGTCCAGAGACGTCAGGACTCCTGTCTAGTTACGAGGGACACATCAGGCATCTCTTCCAGGCTTGGCAGGGCCAAACGGAAGCTTCTCGATGTGAGGAGAAAGTCCCAGGGTCGCTTTCCAGTAGCCAAAGGGATATTGGCATTCCTGTGAATGTTCAAGAGGTGTCAGGAATCTTCATCTTTTGAAGCAGTGAACTCTGGGTGTATCTCGAGGTGTGAAAGGCATGTGAGGCATTCCGTCGAAAGGAGTCGGGGACCTAGGGCTTTCTCTAGGGACTCCACAGGGGATTCAGACACCCCTTCACCTTGTGAGATGAAAGATGAGCCTGTATTCAAGCCACGGCAAGGAAACCCGGCCTCCTTTCGAGTCAGGGCTTCTCGGTATATATTCCACATGAGGCAGCAAACTCAGGGTCCCTCCCTCACACCTCCTGCTGAGAGAAGCCTTCTCTTGAGGGGCTTGTGGAAAGTTGGCATACGTCTTGAGTCTAAGCCAGGCAATCAGCTCTCATCTCCAGGCAATTTGGGGTACACGAAGCATTCCTCGAGTTGCTCTGATAAACTTGGTATTCCTCTAGACTTGACACGTTGTTCTCGGGGAACATCTGTAGTTGCCTAATGGAAGTCTAGCTACAGATCGAGTTTCATGGGTAACGGGGGATGGCTCTGGAGTCAAGACAGGGGAATCGGGCCTCATCTCGAGTTGATTTGGGGCACATGGAGCTAATTGGCGAGTCTGGTGTAACGTCAGGGACCCGCTATACTTGTGACAGTGTACTTGCGGATTGTCTCAATATCAATCAAGCAAGTCGAGGCTCCTTACATGTTTCATGGGGATAACTGGTTTGCTCTGCATGCAGTGCAGGGGAATCGGGCCTCATCTCGCTTTGAGGGGGAAGTCTCATGGTTTTTCTCCAGTTACGGCGGGGATGGCCTTTTAAACCTCGTGTGTGTCCAGCGACATCAGGATTTCTCTCTAGTTACGAGGGACAAATCATGAATCTCTTCGAGGCTTTGCAGGGCGAAAAGGATGCTTCTCGAGGTGAGACGGGAGACCCAGGGTCCCTTTCCAGTAGCCACTGGGATATTGGAATTCCTGTCAATGTTCAAGAACAGTCAGGCATCGTCACCTTTTTAAGCAGTGAACTCTGCGTGCCTCTCGAGGTATCAAAGGCATGGGAGGCATTTCGTCGAAAGGAGTCGGGGACCTAGGGCTTTCTCTAGGGACTCCACAGGGGATTCAGACATCCCTTCACCTTGTGAGATGAAAGATGAGCCTGTACTCAAGCCACTACAAGGAAACCCGGCCTCTTTTCGAGTCAGTGCTTCTCAGTGTATATTCAACTTGAGGCAGCAAACTCAGGGTCCCTCCCTCACACCTACTGCTGAAGGAGCCTCCTCTTGAGGGGCTTGTGGAAAGTTGGCATACGTCTTGAGTCTAAGCCAGGTAATCATCTCTCATCTCGAGGCTATTTGGGGTACACGGAGCATTCCTCGAGTTGCTCTGCTAATCTATGTATTCCTTTAGATTTGACACGGTGTTCTCGGGGAACCTCTGTAGTTGCCTAATGGAAGTCAAGCCACTGGTCGTGTTTGACAGGGAACGGGGGATGTCTCTGGAGTCAATGCAGGGTCATCGGGCCTCATCTCGATTTGATTTGGGGTACAGGGAGTTCCTTGGCGATGCTGGTGTGACCTCAGAGACCCTCTATACTTGTGACGGTGTTCTTGCGGATTGTCTCGAGATCCATCAAGCAAGTCGAGGCTCCTTACATGTTTCATGGGGATCACGGGATTGCTCTGCATGCAGTGCAAGGGAATCGGGCCTCATCTTTCTTCGCGGGGGAAGTCTCATGGTTTTTCTCGAGTTCGGAGGGGACCTGTGGTATATTCTCGAGTTACGGAGGGTATGGCCCTTCAACACTCGTGTTTCTCCAGAGATGTTAGGAATACACTCCAGTTACGATGGACACCTCAGGAATCTCTTCGAGGATTGGCAGGGCCAATGGGATGCTTCTCGAGGTGAGGAGGGAGACCCAAGGTCACTTTCCAGTAGCCACAGGGATATTTGGATTCCTGACAATGTTCAAGAGGAGTCAGGCATCGTCACCTTTTGAAGCAGTGAACTCTGCGTGCATCTCGATGTGTCAAAAGTATGTCAGGCATTCCGTTCAAAGAAGTCGGGGAACTAGGTCTTTCTCAAGGGACTCTAATGGAGATTCAGACATCCGTTCACCTTCTGAGATGAAAGAAGAGCCTGAATTCAAGCCACTGCAAGGAAACTCGGCCTCCTTTTGAGTCAGGGCTTCTCGGTGTATATTCAACTTGAGGCAGCAAACTCAGGTTGCTCCCTCACACCTACTGCTGAGAGAAGCCTCCTCTTGAGGGGCTTGTGGAAAGTTGGCATACGTCTTGAGTGTAAGCCAGGCAATCAGCTCTCATCTCCAGGCAATTTGGGGTACACGGAGCATTCCTCGAGTTGCTCTGCTGAACTTGGTATTCCTCTAGATTTGACACGGTGTTCCCGGGGAACCTCTGTAGTTGCCTAATGGAAGTCAAGCAACTGTTCGTGTTTGGTGGGGAACGGGGGATGGCTCTGGAGTCAAGGCAGGGGAATCGGGCCTTATCTCTCGTAGATTTGGGTTACATGGAGCTCCTTCGCGACATTCGTGTGACCTCAGGATCCCTCTATACATGTGACAGTGTTCTTGCGGATTGTCTCGAGATACATCAAGCAAGTCTAGGCTCCTTACATGTTTCATGGGGATCACGGGATTGCTCTGCATGCAGTACAGCGGAATCGGCCCTCATCTCGCTTTGAGGGGGAAGTCTCATGGTTTTTCCTGAGCTGCGGTGGGGACCTGGGCAATATTCTGAAGTTACGGCGGCGATGGCCCTTCAACACTCGTGTTTGCCCAGCGACGTCAGGACTCCTGTCGAGTTACGAGGGACACCTCAGGAATCTCCTCGAGGCTTGGCATGGCCAAAGGGACGCTTCTCGAGGTGAGGCGGTAGACCCAGGGTCCCTTTCCTGTAGCCTCAGGGATTTTGGTATTCCTGTCAATGTTCAAGAGGAGTCATGCATCGTCACCTTTTGAAGCAGTGAACTCTGCGTGCATCTCGAGGTGTCAAAGGCATGTGAGGCATTCCATCGAAAGAATTTGGAAAACTAGGTCTTTCCCTAGGGACTCCACAGGGGATTCAGACATCCCTTCATCTTGTGAGATGAAAGATGAGCCTTTATTCAAAACACTGCAAGGAAACACGGCCTCCTTTCGAGTCAGGGATTCTCGGTGTATATTCCAATTTAGGCAGCAAAATCAGGGTCCCTCCCTCACACATACTGCTGAAAGAAGCCTCCTCTTGTGGGGCTTGTGGAAAGTTAGCATACGTTTTGAGTGTAAGCCAGGCAATCAGCTCTCATCTCCAGGCAATTTGTGATACACGGAGCATTCCTCGAGTTCCTCTGCTGAACTTGGTATTCCTCTAGACTTGGCACGTTGTTCTCGGGGAACCTATATAGTTTCCTAATGGAAGCCTAGCTACTGGTCGTGTTTGATGGGGAATGGGGGATGGCTCTGAAGTCAAGGCAGAGGATTCGGGCATCATCTCCAGTTGATTTGGGGTACATGGATCTCCTTCGCGTTGCTGGTGTGACCTCAGTGTCACACTCTACTTATGACAGTGTTCTTGCGGATTCTCTCGAGGTCCATTAAGCAAGTCGAGGTTCTTTACAAGTTTCATGGGGATCACGGGATTGCTCTGCATGCAGTGCAGGGGAATCGGGCCTCATCTCTCTTTGAGGGGTAAGTCTCATGGTTTTTCTCGAGTTGCGGCGGGACCTGGGTTATATTCTCTAGTTACGGTGGGGTGTCCCTTCAAAACTCGTGTTTGTCCAGAGACGTCAGGACTCCTGTCTAGTTACGAGGGACATCTCAGGAAACTCTTCCAGGCATGGCAGGGCCAATCGGACGCTTCTCGATGTGAGGAGGAAGTCCCAGGGTCGCTTTCCAGTAGCCAAACTGATATTGGTATTCCTGTGAATGTTCAAGAGGGGTCAGGAATCTTCATCTTTTAAAGCAGTGAACTCTGCGTGTATCTCGAGGTGTGAAAGGCATGTGAGGCATTCCGTCAAAAGGAATCGGGGACCTAGGGCTTTCTCTAGGGACTCCTCAGGGGATTCAGACACCCCTTCACCTTGTGAGATGAAAGATGAGCCTGTACTCGAGCCACTGCAAGGAAACCCGGCCTCCTTTCGAGTCAGGGCTTCTCGGTGTATATTCTAATTGAGGCAGCAAACACAGCGTCCCTCCCTCACACCTACAACTGAGAGAATCTTCCTCTTGAGGGGCTCGTGGAAACTTGGCCTACGACTTGAGTCTAAGCAAGGCAATCAGCTCTCATCTTGAGGCAATTTGGGGTACACCGAGCATTCCTCGTGTTGCTCTGATGAACTTGGTATTACTCTAGATTTGGCACGCTGATCTCCGATAACCGGTGGCGATGCCTAAATGGAATCACGCCACTGGTCATGTTTGATGGGGTATGGGGGATGGCTCTGGTGTTAATGCAGGGGAAGCGAGCCTCATCTCGAGTTGATTTGGGGTACATGGAGCTACTTTGCGATGCTGGTGTGACCTCAGGGTCCCTCTCTACTTGTAACAGTGTTCTTGCGTATTGTCTCGAGATCCATCAAACAAGTCGAGGCTCCTGACATGTTTCATGGGGATCACGGAATTGCTCTGCATGCAGTGCAGGGGAATCGGTCCTCATCTCGCTTGGAGGGGGAAGTCTCTTGGTTTTTCTCGAGTTGCGGCGGGGACCTGGGGTACATTCTCGAGTTATGGCGGTCAAGGCCCTTCAACCCTCGTGTTTGTTCAGCGACGTCAGGACTCCTGTCGAGTTACGAGGGACACCTCAGGAATCTCTTAGAGGCTTGGCATGGCTAAAGGGACGCTTCTCGATGTGAGGAGGGAGACCCCGGGGCCGTTTCCATTAGCCACAGGGATACTGGGATTCCTGTCAATGTTCAAGACTTGTCAGGCACCGTCACCTTTTGAAGCAGTGAGCGCTGGGTGCCTCTCGAGGTGTCAGAGGAATGTGAGGCATTACGTCAAAAGGAGTCGTGGACCTAGGGCTTCTCTAGGGACTCCACAGGGTATGCAGACATCCCTTCACGTTGTCAGATGTAAGATGAGCCTTTCTCAAGCCACTGCAGGAAACGCGGCCTCCTGTCGAGTTAGGGCTTCTCGGTGTATATGCCACATGAGGCAGCAAATTCAGGGTCCCTCCCACACACGTACTGCTGAGAGAAGCCTCCTCTTGAGGGACTTGTGGATAGTTGGCATACGTCTTGAGTCAAAGCCAGGCAATCAGCTCTCATCTCCAGGCAATTTGGGATACACGGAGCATTCCTCGAGTTGCTCTGCTGAACTTGGTATTAATCTGGATTTGGCACGTTGTTCTCGGGGAAACTCTGGAGTTGCCTAAATGAAGTCAACCACTGGTCGTGATTGGTGGGTAACGGGGGATGGCTCTGGAGTCAAGGCAGGAGAATCGGGCCTCATCTCGAGTTGATTTGGGGTACATGGAGCTCCTTACCAATGCTCTGGTGACCACAGGGTCCGTCTATATTTGGGACAGTGTTCTTGCGGATTCTCTCGATATCCATCAAGCAAGTCGAGGCTCCTTACGTGTTCAATGGGGATCACGGGATTGCTCAGCATTCAGTGCTGGGGAATCGGGCCTCATCTCACTTTGAGGGGGAAATCTCATGGTTTTTCTCGAGTTGCGGTGGGTACCTGATGTATATTCTCGAATTACGGCGGGGATGGCCCTTCAGACCTCGTGATTGTCCAGCGACGTCAGGACTCCTGTCGAGTTACGAGGGACACCTCAGGAATCTCTTCGAGGCTTGGCAGGGCCAAAGGGACGCTTCTCGAGGTGAGGAGGGAGACACAGTGTCCCTTTCCAGTAGCCACAGGGATATTGGGATTCCTGTCAATGTTCTACAAGAGTCAGTCATCGTCACCTTTTGAAGCAGTGAACTCTGCGTGCATCTCGAGTTGTCAGAGGCATTAGAGGCATTCCGTTGAAAGAAGTCGGGGACCTACGTCTTTTTCTAGGGACTCCTAGGGAATTCAGACATCCCTTCACTTTGTGAGATGAAAGATGAGCCTGTATTCAAGCTAATGCAAGGAAACTCGGCCTCCTTTCGAGTCAGGGCTTCATGGTGTATATTCCACTTGAGGCAGCAAACTCAGGATCCCTTCCTCACACCTACTGCTGTGAGAAGCCTCCTCTTGAGGGGCTTGTGGAAAGTTGGCATATGACTTGAGTCTAAGCCAGGCAATCAGCTCTCATCTCCAGGCAATTTGGGGTACACGGTGCATTCCTCGAGTTGCTCTGCTGAACTTGGTATTTCTCTAGACTTGTCACGTTGTTCTCGGGGAACATCTGGAGTTGTCTAAAGAAGTGAAGCAACTGGTCGTGTTTGATGGGGAACGGCCGATGGCTCTGGCGTCAAGGTAGGGGAATCGGGCCTCATCTAGAGTTGACTTGGGGTACATGGAGCTTCTTCGCGGTGCTTGTGTGACATCAAGGACCCGCTATACTTGTGACAGTGTTCTTGCGGATTGTCTCGATATCCATCAAGAACTTCGAGGCCCCTTACATGTTTCATGGGGATCACGGGATTGCTGTGCATGCAGTGCACGGGAATCGGGCCTCATCTCTCTTCATGGGGGAAGTCTCATGGTTTTTCGCGAGTTCAGAGGGGACCTGTGGTATATGATCGAGATACAGCGGGGATGTCCCTTCAACCCTCTTGTGTTTCCAGCGACTTCAGGACTTCTCTCTAGTTACGAGGGACACTTCAGGAATCTCTTCGAGGCTTTACAGGGCCTAAGGGATGCTTCTCGAGTTGAGACGGGAGACCCAGGGTCCCTTTTCAGTAGCCACAGGGATATTGGGATTCCTGTCAATGTTCAAGAAGAGTCAGGCATCGTCACTTTTTGAAGCAGTGAACTCTGCGTGCCTCTCGAGGTATCAGAGGCATGGGAGGCATTTTGTCGAAAAGAGTCGGGGATCTAGGGCTTTCTCTAGGAACTCCACAGGGGATTCAAACACCCCTTCACCTTGTGAGATGAAAGATGAGCCTGTATTCAAGCCAATGCAAGTAAACCCGGCCTTCTTTCAAGTCAGGACTTTTCGGTGTATATTCCACTTGAGGCAGCAAACTCAGGGTCCCTCCCTCACACCTACTGCTGAGAGAAGCCTCCCCTTGAGGGGCTTGTGGAAAGTTAGCAGTCGTCTTAAGTCTAAGTCAGGAAATCAGCTCTCATCTCCAGGCAATTAGGAGTATAAGAAGCATATCTCGAGTTGCTCTGCTGAACTTGGTATTCCTCTAGACTTGGCACTTTGTTCTCGGAGAACCTCTGGAGATGCCTAAAGGATGTCAAGCCACTGGTCGTGTTTGGTGGGGAATGGGGGATGGCTCTGGAGTAAAGGGAGGGGAATCGGGCCTCATCTCGAGTTGATTTGCGGTACATGGAGCTCCTTACCTATGCTCGTGTGACCTCAGGGTCCGTCTCTACTTGTGACAGTGTTGTTGCGTAGTGTCTCGAGATCCATCAAACAAGTGAAGGCTCCTTACATGTTTCATGGGGATCACGGGATTGCTCTGCATACAGTGCAGGTTAATCGTGCCTCATATCTCTTTCAGGGGGAATTCTCATCGATTTTCTCAAGTAGCGGCCGGTACCTGGTGTATATTCTCGAGTTACAGCAGGGATGGCCCTTCAACACTCGTGTTTCTCCAGTGACATCATGACTCCTGTCTAGTAATGAGGAACACCACAGGAATCTCTTCGAGGCTTGTCAGGGCCAAAGGGACGCTTCTCGAGGTGAGGCGGGAGACCCAGGGTCACTTTCCAGTAGGCACAGGGATATTGGGATTCCTGTCAATGTTCAAGAGGAGTCAGTCATCATCACCTTTTAAAGCAGTGAACTCTGCGTACCTCTCAAGGTGTCAAATGAATGTGAGGCATACCTTCGAAATGAGTCGGGGACCTAGGTCTTTCTCTAGGGACTCCATAGTGTATTCAGACATCCCTTCACCTTGTGAGATGAAAGATGAGCCTGTATTCAAGCCACTGCAAGGAAACCCGGCCTCCTTTCGAGTCAGGGCTTCTCGGTGTATATTCTAATTGAGGCAGCAAACACAGCGTCCCTCCCTCACACCTACAGCTGAGAGAATCCTCCTCTTGAGGGCTTGTGGAAACTTGGCCTACGTCTTGAGTCTCAGCAAGGCACTCAGCTCTCATCTTGAGGCAATTTGGGGTACACTGAGTATTCCTCGATTTGCTCTGATGAACTTGGTATTACTCTAGATTTGGCACGTTGATCTCGGGGAACCGGTGGCGTTGCCTAAAGAGAATCACGCCACTGGTCGTGTTTGATGGGGTATGGGGGATGGCTCTGGTGTCAATGCAGGGAAAGCGGGCCTCATCTCGAGTTGATTTGGGGTACATGGAGCTGCTTTGCGATGCTGGTGTGACCTCAGGGTCCCTCTCTACTTGTGACAGTGTTCTTGCGTACTGTCTCGAGATCCATCAAACAAGTCGAGGCTCCTGACATGTTTCAGGGGGCTCACGGAATTGCTCTGCATGCAGTGCAGGGGAATCGGGCCTCATCTCTCCTTGAGTGGGAAGTCTCATGGATTTTCTCGAGTTGCGGCGGTGACCTGGGCTATATTCTCGAGTTACAGCGGGGAAGGCCCTTCAACACTCGTGTTTGTCCAGCGACGTCAGCACTCCTGTCTAGTAACGAGGAACACCTCAGGAATTTCTTCGAGGCTTGTCAGGGACAAAGGGACGCTTCTCGAGGTGAGGCGAGAGATCCAGGTTCCTTTTCCAGTAGCCACTGGGATATTGGGATTCCTGTCAGTATTCAAGAGAAGTCAGGCATCGTCACCTTTTGAAGCACGGAACTCTGCGTGCATTTCGAGGTGTCAAAGGCCTGTGAGCCATTCCGTCGAAAGAAGTCGGGGACCTAGGCCTTTCTCTAGGGAATCCAAGGGGATTCAGACAAACCTTCACTTTGTGAGAAGAAAGATGAGCCTATATTCAAGCTAAGCCAAGCAAACCCGGGCTCCTTTCGAGTCAGGGCTTCACGGTGTATATTCCATTTGAGGCACCAAACTCAGGGTCCCTCCCTCACAACTAATGCTGAGAGAAGCCTCCTCTTGAGGGGCTTGTGGATAGTTGGCATACATCTTGAGTCTAAGCCAGGAAATCAGCTCTCATCTCCAGGCAATTTGGTGTACACAGAGCATTCCTCTAGTTGCTCTGATGAACTTGGGATTCCTCTAGACTTGGCACGTTGTTCTCGGGGAACATCTGGAGTTGCCTAAAGAAGTCAAGACACTGGTCGTGTTTGATGGGGAACGGGGAATGGCTCTGGAGTCAATGCAGGGAAATCGGGCCTCATCTCGAGTTGACGTGGGGTATATGGAGCTCCTTTGCGATGCTGGTGTCACTTCAAGTCCCTCTATAATTGTGACAGTGTTCTTGTGGATTGTCTCGAGATCCATCAAGCAAGTCGAGACTCCTTACATGTTTCATGGGGATCACCGGTTTACTCTGCATGCAGTGCAGGGGAATCGGGCCTCATCTCGCTTTGAGGGGAAGTCTCATGATTTTTCTCGAGTTACGTCGGGGATGGCCCTTCAACCCTCGTGTGTCTCCAGCGACTTCAGGACTTCTCTGTAGTTACGGGGGACACCTCAGGAGTCTCTTCGAGCCTTTACAGGGCCAAAGGGATGCTTCTCGAGTTGAGGCAGGCGACCCAGGGTCCCTTTCCAGTAGCCACAATTATATTGGGATTCCTGTCAATGTTCAAGAAGAGTCAGGCATCGTCACCTTTTTAAGCAGTGAACTCTGCGTGCCTCTCGAGGTGTCAAAGGCATGTGAGGCATTCCATGAAAAGGAGTCGGTGACCTACGACTTTCTCTAGGGACTCGACAGGGGATTCAGACATCCCTTCACTTTGTGAGATGAAAGATGAGCCTGTATTCAAGCCACTGCAAGGAAACCCGGCCTACTTTCGAGTTAGGGCTTCTCGGTGTATATTCAACTTGAGGCAGCAAACTCAGGGTGCTCCCTCACACCTACTGCTGAGAGAAGCCTCCTCTTGAGGGGCTTGTGGAAAGTTGGCATACGTCTTGAGTCTAAGCCAGGCAATAATCTCTCATCTCCAGGCAATTTGTGGTACACCGAGCATTCCTCGAGTTGCTTTGCTGAACTAGGTATTCCTCAAGACTTGACACGGTGTTTTCGGGGAACCTCTGTAGTTGCCTAATAGTCAAGCCACTGGTCGTGTTTGATGGGGAACGGTGGATATCTCTGGAGTCAAGGCAGGGGAATGGGGCATTACCTTCAGTTGATTTGGGGTACATGGAACTCCTTACCTATGCTGGTGTGACCTCAGGGTCCGTCTATACTTGTGACAGTGTTCTTGCGTAATGTCTCGAGATCCATCAAGCAAGTCAAGGCTCCTTACATGTTTCATGGGGATCACGGGATTGCTCTGCATGCAGTGCAGTTCAATCGTGCCTCATATCTCTTTCAGGGGGAATTCTCATGGATTTTCCCGAGTAGTGGCCGGTACCTGGTGTATATTCTCGAGTTACGGCGGTGATGGCCCTTCAACACTCGTGTTTCCCCAGCGACATCAGGACTCCTGTCTAGTAATGAGGAACACCACAGGAACCTCTTCGAGGCTTGTCAGGGCCAAAGGGACGCTTCTCTAGTTGAGGCGGGAGACCTAGGTTCTCTTTCCAGTAGGCACAGGGATATTGGGATTCCTGTCAATGTTCAAGAGGAGTCAGGCATCGTCACCTTTTAAAGCAGTGAACTCTGCGTGCCTCTCGAGGTGTCAAATGCATGTAAGGCATTCCGTCGAAAGAAGTCGGAGACCTAGGTCTTTCTGTAGGGACTCCAAAGGGGATTCAGACACCCCTTCACCTTGTGAGATGAAAGATGAGCCTGTATTCAAGCCACTACAAGGAAATGCGGCCTCCTTTCGAGCCAGGGCTTCTCGGTATATATTCCAATTGAGGCAGCAAACTCAGGGTCCCTCGCTCACACCTACTGATGAGAGAAGTTTCCTCTTGAGGGGCTTGTGGAAAGTTGGCATACGTCTTGAGTCTAAGCCAGGCAATGAACTTTCATCTTGAGGCAATTTGGGGTACATGGAACATTCCTCGAGTTCCTCTGCTGAACTTGGTATTCCTCTAGACTTGGCACGTTGTATTCAGGTAACCTCTGGAGTAGCCTAAAGGAAGTCAAGCCACTGGTCGTGTTTGATGGGGAACGGGGGATGGCTCTAGAGTCAAGGCAGGGGAATCTAGCCTCATCTCGAGTTGATTTGGGGTACATGGAGCTCCTTTGCGATGCTGGTGTGACCTCAGGTTCCCTCTATACTTGTGACAGTTTTCTTGCGTAATGTTTCGAGATCCATCTAGCAAGTCGAGTCTCCTTACATGTTTCATGGGGATCACGGGATTGCTCTGCATGCAATGTAGAGAAATCCGGCCTCATCTCGCTTTGAGGGGAAATCTCATGGTTTTTCTCGAGTTGCTGTGGCTACCTGGGGTATATTCTCGAGTTACGGCGGGGATGGCCCTTCAACACTCATGTTTGTCCAGCAACGTCAGGACTACTGTCTAGTTACGAGGGACACCTCAGGAATCACTTCGAGGCCTGGCAGGGTCAAAGGGATGCTTCACGATTTAAAACGGGAGACCCAGTGTCCAATTCCAGTAGCCACAGGGATATTGGGATTCCTGTCAATGTTCAAGAGGAGTCAGGTATCGTCACCTTTTGAAGCAGTGAAGTCTGTATGCCTCTCGAGGTGTCAAAGGCATGTGAGGCATTTCGTGAAAAGGAATCGGAGACCTAGGGCTTTCTCTAGGGACTCCACAGGGGATTCAGAAATCCCTTCACCTTGGGAGATGAAAGCTGAGCCTGTATTCAAGCCACTGCAAGGAAACCCTGCCTACTTTCGAGTCAGGGTTTCTCGGTGTATATTCCACTTCAGGCAGCAAAGTCAGGGTCCGTCCCTCACCCCTGGAGCTGAGAAAATCCTCTTCTTGAGGGTCTGTGGAAAGTTGGCATACATCTTGATCCTAAGCGAGGCAATCACCTCTCATCTCTAGGCAATTTAGGGTACACGGAGAATTACTCGATTTGCTCTGCCCAACCTAGTATATCTCCAGACTTCGCACGTTTTTCTCGGGGAATCTCTGGAGCTGCCTAAAGGGAGTCACGCCACTGGTCGTGTTTGATGGAAAACGGGGAATCGCTCTGGAGTCAATGCAGGGGAAGCAGGCCTCATCTCGAGTTGATTTGGGGTACATGGGGTTCCTTCTCGATGCTGGTGTGACCTCAGGGTCCCTCTCTACTTGTGACAGTGTTCTTGCGGATTGTCTCGAGATCCATCAAGCAAGTCGAGGCTCCTGACATGTTTCATGGGTATCACGGAATTGCTCTACATGCAGTGCAGGGGCATTAGGCCTCATCTCACTTTGAGTGGCAAGTCTCACGGATTTTCACGAGTTACGGCGGTGACCTGGGGTATATTCTCGAGTTACGGCGGTGATATCCCTTCAACACTCGTGTTTGTCCAGCGACGTCTGGACTCCTGTCTAGTAATGAGGGACACCTTAGGAATCTCTTCGAGGCTAGGCTGGGCCATGGGGACGTTTCTCGAGGTGAGGCGGGAGATCCAGGTTCGCTTTCCCGTAGCCACCGGGATATTGGGATTTCTGTCAGTGTTCAAGAGGAGTCAGGTATCGTCACCTTTTGAAGCAGTGAACTCTGTGTGCATCTCGAGGTGTCAAAGGCATGTGAGTCATTCCGTGGAAAGGAGTCGGGGACCTAGGGCTTTCTCTAGGGACTCCACAGGGGATTCAGACATCCCTTCCACTTGTGAGATGAAAGATGAGCCTGTTTTCAAGCCACTGCAAGGAAACCCGGCCTCCTTTCGAGTCAGGGCTTCTCGGTGTATATTCCACTTGAGGCAGCAAACTCAGGGTCCCTCCCTCACATCTACTGCTGAGAGAATCCTCCACTTGAGGGGCTTGTGGAAATTTGGCATTCGTCTTGACTCTAAGCCAGGCAATCAGCTCTCATCTCCAGGCAATTTGGTGTACAGGGAGCATTCCTTGATTTGCTCTGATGAACTTGGTATTAATCTAGACTTGGCACGTTGTTCTTGGGGAACCTCTGGAGTTGCCCAAAATAAGTCAAGCCACTGGTCATGTTTGATGGGCAACGGGGGATGGCTCTGGAGTCAAGAGAGGGGAATCGGGCCTCATCTCGAGTTGATTTGGCGTACTTGGAGCTCCTTCGCGATGCTGGTGTGTCCTCAGGGTCCCTCTATACTTGTGAAAGTGTTCTTGCGCCTTGTCTCGAGATCCATCAAGCAAGTCGAGGCTCCTTACATGTTTCATGGGGATCACGGGATTGCTCTACATGCAGTGCAGCGGAACCAGGCCTCATCTCGCTTGAGGGGGAAGTCTCATGGTTTTTCTCGAGTGACGGCGGGAACCTGGGGTATATTCTCGAGTTAGGGCGGGGATGGCCCTTCAACACTCGTGTGTGTCCAGCCACGTCAGGACTCCAGTCGAGTTACGAGGGACACGTCAGGAATCTCTTCGCGGCTTGGCAGGGCCAAACGGACACTTCTCGAGGTGAGGAGGGAGACACAGAATCCCATCCAGTAGCCACAGGGCTTTAGGGATTCCTGTCAATGTTCAAGAGAGGTCAGGCATTGTCACCTTTTGAAGCAGTGAACTCTGCTTACCTCTCGAGGTGTCAAAGGAATGTGATGCATTCCTTCGAAATGAGTCGGGGGCCTAGGTCTTTCTCTAGGGACTCCACAGGGGATTCAGATATCCCTTCACCTTGTGAGATGAGAGATGAGCCTGTATTCAAGCCACTGCATGGAAACCCGGCCTCATTTCGAGTCAGGGCTTCTCGTTGTATATTCTAATGGAGACAGCAAACACAGCTTCCCCCCCCTAACACCTACAACTGAGAGAATCCTCTTCTTGAGGGGCTTGTGGAAAGTTGGCATACGTCTTGAGTCTAAGCCAGGCAATCAGCTCTCATCTGCAGGCAATTTGGTGTACACGGAGCATTCCTCGAATTGCTCTGCTGAACTTGGTATTAATCTAGACTTGGCACGTTGTTCCGGGGAAACCTCTGTAGTTGCCCAAAGGAAGTCAAGCCACTGGTCATGTTTGCTGGGGAACGGGGGATGGCTCTGGAGTCAAGGCAGGGGAATCGAGCCTCATCTCGAGATGATTTTGGGTACACGGAGCTTCTTTGCGATGCTGGTGTGACCTCAGCGTCCCTATCTACTTGTGACAGAGTTCTTGTGGATTGTCTGGAGATCCATCAAGCAAGTCGAGGCTCCTGACATGTTTCATCGGTATCACGGGAATGCTCTACATGCAGTGCAGGGAAATCGGGCCTCATCTCGCTTGAGGGGGAAGTCTCATGGTTTTTCTCGTGTTGCGGCGGGGACTTGGGGTATATTCTCGAGTGACGGCGGGGATCGCCCTTCAACCCCCGTGTTTGTCCAGCGACATCAAGACTTCTGTCGAGTTACGAGGGACACCTCAGGAATCTCTTCGAGGCTTGGCAGGACAAAAGGGACGCTTCTAGAGGTGAGGCAGGAGACCCAGGGGCACTTTCCAGTAGCCACAGGGATCCTGGGATTCCTGTCAACATTCAAGAGGAGTCAGGCACTGTCACCTTTTGAAGCAGTTAGCTCTGCATGCCTCTCGAGGTGTCAAATTCATGTGAGGCATTCCGTCCAAAGGAGTCGGGGAACTAGGGCTTTCTCTAGGGACTCCACAGGGGATTCAGACATCCCTTCACCTTGTGAAATGAAAGATGAGCCTGTATTCAAGCCACTGCAAGGAAAGCCGGCCTCCTTTCGAGTCAGGACTTCTCGGTGTATATTCCAATTGAGGCAGCAAACTCAGGGTCCCTCCCTCACACCTACTGCTGAGAGAAAATTTTTCTTGAACGGTTTGTGAAAAGTTGGCATAAGGCTTTAGTCTAAGCCAAGCAATCAGCTCTCATCTCGAGGCAATTTGTGTTACACGGAGCATTCCTCGTGTTACTCTGCTGAACTTGGTATTCCTCTAGACTTGACACGTGGTGCTCAGGGAAACTCTGGAGTTGCCTAAAGGAAGTCAAGCCACTGGTCATGTTTGATGGGTAACGGGGGATGGATATGGTGTCAAGGCAGGTGAATCGGGCCTCATCTCCAGTTGATTTGGGGTACAAGGAGCCACTTCGCGATGCTGGTGTGACCTCAGGGTCCCTCTATACTTGTGACAGTGTTCTTGCCAATTGTCTCGAGATCCATCAAGCAAGTCAAGGCTCCTTACATGTTTCATGGAAATGACGGGATTGCTCTGCATGCAGTGCATGGGAATCGGGCCACATCTCGCTTTGAGGGGGAAGTCTCATGGTTTTTCTCCAGTTGTGGTGGGAACCTGGGGTATATTTTCGCGTTACGGCGGGAATGGCCCTTCAAACCTCGTGTTTGTCCAGCAACGTTAGGACTCCTGTCGAGTTACGAGGGACACTCAGGAATCTCTTCGAGGCTTGCCAGGGCAAAAGGGACGCTTCTCGAGGTGAGGCGGAAGACCCGGGGTCCCTTTCCAGTAGACACAGGGATATTGGGATTCCTGTCAATGTTCAAGAGGAGTCAGGCATCATCACCTTTTGAAGCATTCAACTCTGGGAGCCTCTCGAGTTCTGAAACGTATGTGAGGCATTCCGTTGAAAGAAGTCGGGGACCTATAGCTTTCTCTAGGGACTAAACAGGGGATTCAGACATCGCTTCACCTTGTGAGATGAAAGATGAGCCTGTATTCAAGCCACTGCAAGGAAACCCGTCCTCCTTTCGAGTCAGGGCTTTTCGGTGTATATTCCACTTGAGTCAGCAAACTCATGGTCCCTCCCTCACACCTCCTGCTAAGAGAAGCCTCCTCTTGAGGGGCTTGTGGAAAGTTGGCATACGTCTTGAGTCTAAGCCAGGTAATCAGCTCTCATCTCCAGGAAATTTGGAGTACACGGAGCATTCCTCGAGTTGCTCTGCTGAACTTGGTATTCCTCTAGACTTGGCACGTTGTTCTCGGGGAACTTCTAGAGTTGCCTAAAGGAAGTCAAACCACTGGTCGTGTTTGATGGGGAACCGGGGATGGCTCTGGAGTCAAAGCAGGTGAATCGGGCCTCATCTCCAGTTGATTTGGGGTACATGTAGATCCTTCGTGATGCTGGAGTGACCCCAGTGTCCCTCTATACCTGTGACCATTTTATTGCATAACGTCTCGAGGTCCAACAAGCATGTCGAGGCTCCTTACAGGTTTCATGGGGATCACGGGATTGCTCTACATGCAGTGCAGGGGCATTAGGCCTCATCTCTCTTTGAGTGGGAAGTGTCATGGATTTTCACAGGTTGCGGCGGTGACCTGGGGTATATTCTCGAGTTAAGGCGAGGATGGCCCTTCAACACTCATGTTTTTCCAGAGACGTCAGAACTCCTGTCTAGTAACGAGGGACACCTCAGGAATCTCTTCGAGGCTAGGCTGGGCCATGGGGACGCTTCTCGAGGTGAGGAGGGAGATCCAGGTTCGCTTTCCCGTAGCCACCGGGATATTGGGATTTCTGTCAGTGTTCAAGAGGAGTCAGGTATCGTCCCGTTTTGAAGCAGTAAACTCTACGTTCCTCTCGAGGTGTCAAAGGATTGTGAGGCATTCCGTAGAAAGGAGTCGGGGAACTAGGGCTTTCTCTAGGGACTCCACAGGGGATTCAGGCATCCCTTCATCTTGTGAGAACGATGAGCCTGTATTCAAGCCACTGCAAGGAATCCCGGCCTCCTTTCGAGTCAGGACTTCCCGGTGTATATTCCACGTTAGGCAGCAAACTCAGGGTCCCTCCCTCACACCTACTGCTGAGAGAAGCCTCCTCTTGAGGGGCTTGTGGAATGTTGGCATACTTCTTGAGTCTAAGCCAGGCAATCAGCTCTCATCTCCAGGCAATTTGGGGTACAAGAAACATTCCTTGAGTTGCTCTGCTGAACTTGATATTCCTCTAGACTTGGCACATTGTTCTCAGGGAACATCTGGACTTGCCGAAATGAAGTCAAGCCACTGGTCTTGTTTGATGGGGAACGGGGGATGGCTCTGGAGTAAAGGGAGGGGAATCGTGCTCATCTCGAGTTGATTTGGAGTACATGGTGCTCCTTCGCGATGGTGGTGTGACCTCAGGGTTCCTCTATACATGTGACAATGTTATTGCGTATTTTCTTGATATCCATCAAGCAAGTCGAGGCTCCTTTCACGTTTCATGGGGATCACGGGATTGCTCTGCATGCAGTGCAGGTGAATCGGGCCTCATTTCGGTTGGAGGGGGAAGTCTCATGGTTTTTCTCGAGTTGCGGCGGGGACCTGGTTTATAATCTCGAGTTACGGCGGGGATAGCCCTTTAAACTCATGTTTGTCCAGCGATGTGACAACTCCTGTCGAGGTACGAGGGACACCTTAGGAATCTTTTCGAGGCTTGGCAGGGCCAAAGGGACGCTTCTCGAGGTGAGGCGGAAGACCCAGGGTCCCTTTCCAGTACCCACAGCGATATTGGATTCCTGTCAGTGTTCAAGAGGAGTCAGGCATCTTCACCTTTTGAAGCAGTGAACTCTGTGTGCATCTCGAGGTGTCAAAGGCATGTGAGTCATTCCGTGGAAAGGAGTCAGGGACGTAGGGCTTTCTCTAGGGACTCCAAAGGGATTCAGACATCCCTTCCACTTGTGAGATGAAAGATGAGCCTGTTTTCAAGCCACTGCAAGGAAACCCGGCCTCCTTTCGAGTCAGGGCTTCTCGGTGTATATTCCACTTGAGGCAGCAAACTCAGGGTCCCTCCCTCACATCTACTGCTGAGAGAATCCTCTTCTTGACGGGCTTGTGGAAAGTTGGCATACGTCTTGAGTCTAAGCCAGGCAATCAGCTCTCATCTGCAGGCAATTTGGGGTACACGGAGCATTCCTCGAGTTGCTCCGTTGAACTTGGTATTAATCTAGACTTGGCACGTTGTTCCGGGGAAACCTCTGGAGTTGCCCAAAGGAAGTCAAGACACTGGTCGTGATTGATGGGGAACGGCGGATGGCTCTGGAGTCAAGGCAGGGAAATCAGGCCTCATCTCGAGTTGATTTTGGGTACATGGAGCTTCTTCGCGATGCTGGTGTGACCTCAGCGTCCCTCTCTACTTGTGACAGAGTTCTTGTGGATTGTCTGGAGATCCATCAAGCAAGTCGAGGCTCCTGACATGTTTCATCGGTATCACGCGAATGCTCTACATGCAGTGCAGGGGAATCGGGCCTCATCTCGTTTGAGGGGGAAGTCTCATGGTTTTTCTCGTGTTGCGGCGGAGACTTGGGGTATATTCTCGAGTGACGGCGGGGATCGCCCTTCAACCCCCGTGTTGGTCCAGCGACATCAGGACTCTTGTCGAGTTATGAGGGACACCTCAGGAATCTCTTCGAGGCTTGGCAATGCCAATGTGACGCCTCTCGAATTGAGTCGGGCGACCCAGGGTCCTATTCCTGTAGCCACAGGGATATTGGGATTCCTGTCCATGTTCAAGAGGAATCAGGCATCGTCACCTTTTGAAGCAGTGAACTCTGCCTGCCTCTTGAGGAGTCAAAGGAATGTGAGTCATTCCGTGGAAAGAAGTTGGGGAGCTAGGGCTTTCTCTGGGGACTCCAATGTGGATTCAGACATCCCTTCACCTTGTGACATGAAAGATGAGCCTGTATTCAAGCCACTGCAATGAAACCCGGCCGCCTTTCGAGTCAGGGCTTCTTGGAGTATATGCCACTTGAGGCAGCAAACTCAGGGTCCCTCCCTCACACGTACTGCTGAGAGAAGCCTCCTCTTGAGGGGCTTGTGGAACGTTGGCATGCGTCTTGAGTCTAACCCAGGCACTCAGCTCTCATCTAGAGGCAATATGGTGTACACGGAGCATTCCTCGAGTTGCTCTGATGAACTTGGTTTTTTCTCTAGACATGGAACTTTGTTCTCGGGGAAATTCTGGAGTTGCCTAAAGGAAGTCAAACCACTGGTCGTGTTTAATGTGGAGCGGGGGATGGCTCTTTAGTCAAGGCAGGGGAATCGGGCCTCATCTTGAGTTGATTTGGGGTGCATGGTGCTCCTTCGCGATGCTAGTATGACCTCAGGGTCCCTCTCTACTTGGGACCGTGGTCTTGCGGATTGTCTCGAGATCCATCAAACAAGTCGAGGCTCCTGACATGTTTCATGGGGATCACGGGATTGCTCGCATGCAGTGCAGGGGAATCGGGCCTCATCTCGCTTTGAGGGGGAAGTCTCATGGTTTTTCTCGAGTTGCGGCGGGGACCTGGGGTATATACTCGAGTTACGGTGGGAATGGACCTTCAACACTCATGTTTGTCCAGCGACGTCAGGACTCCTGTCTAGTTACGAGGGAAACATCAGGAATCTCTTCGAGGCTTCCAGGGCCAAAGGGACGCTTCTCGAGCTGAGGCGGGAGACCCAGGGTCCCTTTCCAGTAGGCACAGGGATATTGGGATACCTGTCAATGTTCAACAGGAGTCAGGAATCGTCATCTTCTAAAGCAGTGAACTCTGCGTGCCTCTCAAGGTGTCAAAGGCATGTGAGTCATTCCGTGGAAAGGAATCGGGGACCTAGGGCTTTCTCTCGGGACTCCACAGGGGATTCAGACATCCCTTCACAATGTGAGATGAAAAATGAGCCTGTATTCAAGCCCGTGCAAGGAAACACGTACTCCTTTGGAATCAGGGCTTCTCGGTGTATATTCCAATTGAGGCAGGAAACTCACTATCCCTCCCTCACACCTCCTGCTCAGAGAAGCCTCCTCTTGAGGGGCTTGTAGAAAGTTCGCATATGTCTTGACTCTAAGCCAGGCAATCAGCTCTCATCTCCAGGCAATTTGGGGTCAAAGAAGCATTCCTCGAGTTGCTCTGCTGAACTTCTTATTCCTCTAGACTTGGCACGTTGTTCTCAGGGAACCTCTGGAGTTGTGGCAATGAAGTCAAGCCACTGTTCGTTTTTGATGGGGAACGGGGGATGGCTCTAGAGTTAAGGCAGTGGAATCGGGCCTCATCTCGAGTTGATTTGGGGTGCATGGAGATCCTTCGCGATGTTAGTGTGACATCAGGGTCCCTCTATACTTGTCACAGTGTTCTTGAGGATTGTCTCGAGATACACCAAACATGTCGAGTCTCCCTGCATGTTTCATGGGGATCACGGGATTGCTCTGCATGCAGTGCAAGGGAACTGGGCCTCATCTCGCTTTGAGGGCGAAGTCTCATGGTTTTTCTCCAGTTGCGGCGGGGACCGTGTGTATATTCTCGAGTTATGGCGGGGATGACCCTTCAACACTCGTGTTTGTCCAGTGACGACAGGAATCTGTCTTGTAACGAGGGACAACTCAGGAATCTCTTCGAGGCTTGGCAGGGCCAAAGGGAGGATTCTCGAGGTAAGGGGGGAGACCCAGGTTCCCTTTCCAGTAGTCAAAGGGATATTGGAATTCCTCTCAATATTCAAGAGGAGTCAGGCATCATCACCTTTTGAAGCAGTGAACTCTGCGTGACTCTTGAGGTGTCAAAGGCATGTGAGGCATTCCGTTGAAAGGAATCGGGGCCTTAGGGCTTTCTCTAGGGACTCCACAGGGGATTCAGACATCCCTTCACCTTTTGAGATGAAAGATGAGCCTGTATTCAAGCCACTGAAAGGAAACCCTGCCTCCTTTCGAGTCAGGGCTTCTCGGTGTGTGTTCCACTAGAGGCAACACATTCAGGGTCCCTCCATCACAACTACTGCTGAGAGAAGCGTCCTCTTGAGGGGCTTGTGGAAAGTTTGCATATGACTTGAGTCTAAGCCAGGCAATCAGCTCTCATCTCGAGGCAATTTGTGGTACACGAAGCATTCCTAGAGTTGCTCTGCTGAACATGGTATTCCTCTACACCTGGCACATTGTTCTCGATAAACCTGTGCAGTTGCCTAAAGAAGTCAAGCCACTGCTCGTGTTTGTTCGGGAATGGGGGATGGCTCTGGAGTCAAGGCAGGGGAATCGGGCCTCATCTCTCTTTGAGTGGGAAGTCTCAAGGATTTTCTCGAGTTGCCGAGCGGACCTGGGGTATATTCTCGAGTTATGGCGGGCATGGCCCTTCAACCCTCGTGTTCGTTCAGCGAAGTCAGGACTCCTGTCGAGTTACGAGGGACACCTCAGGAATCTCTTCGAGGCTTGGCAGGGCCAAAGGGACGATTCTCGAGGTGAGGCGGGAGACCTGGGGTCCCTTTCCAGTAGGCACAGGGATACTGGGATTCCTGTCAATGTTCAAGAGAAGTCAGTCATCGTCACCTTTTGAAGCAGTGAACTCTGCGTGCCTCTCGAGGTGTCAAATGCATGTAAGGCATTCCGTCGAAAGAAGTCGGAGACCTAGGTCTTTCTGTAGGGACTCCAAAGGGGATTCAGACACCCCTTCACCTTGTGAGATGAAAGATGAGCCTGTATTCAAGCCACTACAAGGAAATGCAGCCTCCTTTCGAGCCAGGGCTTCTCGGTGTATATTCCAATTGAGGCAGCAAACTCAGGGTCCCTCGCTCACACCTACTGATGAGAGAAGATTCCTCTTGAGGCGCTTGTGGAAAGTTGGCAGACGTCTTGAGTCTAAGCCAGGCAATGAACTTTCATCTTGAGGCAATTTGGGGTACACGGAGCATTCCTCGAGTTCCTCTGCTGAACTTGGTATTCCTCTAGACTTGGCACGTTGTATTCCGGGAATCTCTGAAGTAGCCTAAAGGAAGTCAAGCCACTGGTCGTGTTTAATGGGGAACGGGGGATGGCTCTAGAGTCAAGATAGGGGAATCTGGCCTCATCTCGAGTTGATTTGGGGTACATGGAGCTCCTTTGCGATGCTGGTGTGACCTCAGGGTCCCTTAAAACTTGTGACAGTTTTCTTGCGTAATGTCTCGAGATCCATCTAGCAAGTCGAGTCTCCTTACATGTTTCATGGGGATCACGGGATTGCTCTGCATGCAATGTAGAGAAATCCGGCCTCATCTCGCTTTGAGGGGAAATCTCATGGTTTTTCTCGAGTTGCTGCGGCTACCTGGAGTATATTCTCGAGTTACGGCGGGGATGGCCCTTCAAAACTCGTGTTTGTCCAGCAACGTCAGGACTACTGTCTAGTTACGAGGGACACCTCAGGAATCACTTCGAGGCTTGACAGGGTCAAAGGGATGCTTCTTGATGTGAAACGGGAGACCCAGTGTCCCTTTCCAGTAGCCACAGGGATATTGGGATTCCTGTCACTGTTCAAGAGGAGTCAGGTATCGTCACCTGTTGAAGCAGTGAAGTCTGTGTGCCTCTCGAGTTGTCAAAGGCATGTGAGGCATTCTGTGAAAAGAAATCGGGGACCTAGGGCTTTCTCTAGGGACTCCACAGGGGATTCAGAAATCCCTTCAACTTGGGAGATGAAAGATGAGCCTGTATTTAAGCCACTGCAAGGAAACCCTGCCTACTTTCGAGTCAGGGTTTCTCGGTGTATATTCCACTTCAGGCAGCAAAGTCAGGGTCCGTCCCTCACCCCTAGAGCTGAGAGAATCCTCTTCTTGAGAGTCTGTGGAAAGTTGGCATACGTCTTGATCCTAAGCAAGGCAATCACCTCTCATCTCTAGGCAATTTAGGGTACACGGACCATTCCTCGATTTGCTCTGCCCAACCTAGTATATCTCCAGACTTCGCACGTTTTTCTCGGGGAACCTCTGGAGCTGCCTAAAGGGAGTCAAGCCACTGGTCGTGTTTGATGGGGAACGGGGAATCGCTATGGAGTCAATGCAGGGGATGCAGGCCTCATCTCGAGTTGATTTGGGGTACATGGGGCTCCTTCCCAATGCTGGTGTGACCTCAGGGTCCCTCTCTACTTATGACACTGTTCTTGCGGATTGTCTCGAGATCCATCAAGCAAGTCGAGGCTCCTGACATGTTTCATGGGTATCACGGAATTGCTCTACATGCAGTGCAGGGGCATTAGGCCTCATCTCTCTTTGAGTGGGAAGACTCACGGATTTTCACGAGTTACGGCGGTGACCTGGGGTATATTCTCGAGTTACGGTGGAGATGGCCCTTCAACACTCGTGTTTGTCCAGCGACGTCTGGACTCCTGTCTAGTAACGAGGGACACCTCAGGAATCTCTTCGAGGCTAGGCTGGGCAATGTGGACGCTTCTCGAGGTGAGGCGGGAGATCCAGGTTCGCTTTCCCGTAGCCACCGGGATATTGGGATTTCTGTCAGTGTTCAAGAGGAGTCAGGTATCGTCACCTATTGAAGCAGTAAACTCTACGTTCCTCTCGAGGTGTCAAAGGCATGTGAGGTATTCCGGCGAAAGGAGTCGGCGACCTAGGGCTTTCTCTAGGGACTCCACAGGGGATTCAGACATCCCTTCATCTTGTGAGAAGAAAGATGAGCCTGTATTCAAGCCACTGCAAGGAATCCCGGCCTCCTTTCGAGTCAGGACTTCCCGGTGTATATTCCACATTAGGCAGCAAACTCAGGGTCCCTCCCTCACACCTACTTCTGAGAGAAGCCTCCTCTTGAGGGGCTTGTGGAATGTTGGCATACTTCTTGACTCTAAGCCAGGCAATAAGCTCTCATCTCCAGGCAATTTGGGGTACACGAAACATTCCTTGATTTGCTCTGCTGAACTTGATATTCCTCTAGACTTGGCACGTTGTTCTCAGGGAACATCTGGAGTTGCCGAAATGAAGTCAAGCCACTGATCTTGTTTGATGGGGAACGGGGGATGGCTCTGGAGTCAAGGGAGGGGAATCGTGCCTCATCTCGAGTTGATTTGGAGTACATGGTGCTCCTTCGCGACGGTGGTGTGACCTCAGGGTTCCTCTATACATGTGACAGGGTTATTGCGTATTTTCTTGATATCCATCAAGCAAGTCGAGGCTCCTTTCATGTTTCATGGGGATCACGGGATTGCTCTGCATGCAGTGCAGGTGAATCGGGCCTCATCTCGGTTGGAGGGGGAAGTCTCATGGTTTTTCTCTAGTTTCGGCAGGGACCTGGATTATAATCTCGAGTTACAGCGGGGATAGCCCTTCAACCTCGTCTTTGTCCAGCGATGTGACAACTCCTGTCGAGATACGAGGGACACCACAGGAATCTTTTCGAGGCTTGGCAGGGCCAAAGAGACACTTCTCGAGGTGAGGCAGGAGACCCAGGGTCCCTTTCCAGTACCCACTGTGATATTGGATTCCTGTCAGTGTTCAAGAGGAGTCAGGCATCTTCACCTTTAGAAGCAGTGAACTCTGTGTGCATCTCGAGGTGTCAAAGGCATGTGAGTCATTCCGTGGAAAGGAGTCCCGGACCTAGGGCTTTCTCTAGGGACTCCAAAGGGATTCAGACATCCCTTCCACTTGTGAGATGAAAGATGAGCCTGTTTTCAAGCCACTGCAAGGAAACCCGGCCTCCTTTCAAGTCAGGGCTTCTCGGTGTATATTCCACTTGAGGCAGCAAACTCAGGGTCCCTCCCTCACATCTACTGCTGAGAGAATCCTCCTCTTGAGGGGCTTGTGGCAATTTGGCATTCGTCTTGACTCTAAGCCAGGCAACCAGCTCTCATCTCCAGGCAATTTGGGGTACACGTAGCATTCCTTGATTTGCTCTGATGAACTTGGTATTAATCTAGACTAGGCACGTTGTTCTCGGGGAACATCTGGAGTTGGCTAAAGGAAATCAAGCCACTGGTCGTGTTTGGTGGGCAACGGGGATGGCTCTGGAGTCAAGGCAGGGGAATCGGGCCTCATCTCGAGTTGATTTGTGGTACATGGAGCTCCTTCGCGATGCTGGTGTGTCCTCAGGGTCCCTCTATACTTGTGACAATGTTTTTGCGGATTGTCTCGAGATCCATCAAGCAAGTCGAGTCTCCTTACATGTTTCATGGAGATCACGGGATTGCTCTACATGCAGTGCAGCAGAACCGGGCCTCATCTCGCTTGAGGGGGAAGTCTCATGGTTTTTCTCGAGTTGCGGAGGGGACCTGGGGTATATTCTCGAGTTACGGCGGGGATGGCCCGTCAAGACTCGTGTTTGTCCAGCGAAGCCAGGACTGCAGTCGAGTTACGAGGAACATGTCAGGATTCTCTTTGCGGCTTGGCAGGGCCAAACGGACGCTTCTCGAGGTGAGGCGGGAGACACAGGATCCCATTCCAGTGGCAACAGTGATATCGGGATTCCTGTCAATGTTCAAGAGGAGTCAGGCATCGTCACCTTTTGAAGCAGTGAACTCTGCGTACGTCTCGAGGTGTCAAAGGTATGTGAGGCATTCCTTCGAAATGAGTCGGGGACCTAGGTCTTTCTCTAGGGACTCCACAGTGGATTCAGACATCCCTTCACCTTGTGAGATGAGAGATGAGCCTGTATTCAAGCCACTGCAAGGAAACCCGGCCTCCTTTCGAGTCAGGGCTTCTCGGTTTATATTTTACTTGAGACAGCAAACACAGCGTCCCGCCCTCACACCTACAACTGAGAGAATCCTCCTCTTGAGGGGCTTGTGGAAAGTTGGCATAAGTCTTGAGTCTAAGCCAGGCAATCAGCTCTCATATGCAGGCAATTTGGTTTACACGGAGCATTCCTCGAGTTGCTCTGTGGAACTTGGTATTAATCTAGACTTGGCACGTTGTTCCGGGGAAACCTCTGGAGTTGCCCAAACGAAGTCAAGCCACTGCTCGTGTTTGATGGGGAACGGGCGATGGCTCTGGAGTCAAGGCAGGGAAATCGGGCCTCATCTCGAGTTGATTTTGGGTCCATGGAGCTTCTTCGCGATGCTGGTGTGACCTCAGCGTCCCTCTCTACTTGTGACAGAGTTCTTGTGGATTGTCTCGAGATTCATCAAGCAAGTCGAGGCTCCTGACATGTTTCATCAGTATCACGGGATTGCTCTACATGCAGTGCAGGGGAATCGGGCCTCATCTCGCTTGAGGGGTAAGTCTCATGGTTTTTCTCGAGTTGCGACGGGGACTTGGCGTATATTCTCGAGTGACGGCGGGGATCGCCCTTCAACCCCCGTGTTTGTCCAGCGACATCAGGACTCCTGTCGAGTTACGAGGGACACCTCAGGAATCTCTTCAAGGCTTGGCAATGCCAATGTGACGCCTCTCGAATTAAGTCGGGCGACCCAGGGTCCCTTTCCTGTAGCCACAGGGATATTGCGATTCCTGTCAATGTTCAAGAGGAATCAGGCATCGTCACCTTTTGAAGTAGTGAACTCTGCTGCCTCTTGAGGAGTCAAAGGCATGTGAGTCATTCCGTGGAAAGAAGTTGGGGAACTAGGGCTTTCTCTAGGGACTCCAGTGTGGATTCAGACATCCCTTCACCTTGTGACATGAAAGATAAGCATGTATTCAAGCCACTGCAATGAAACTCGGCCTCCTTTCACGTCAGGGCTTCTCGGTGTATATGCCACTTGAGGCAGCAAACTCAGGGTCCCTCCCTCACACGTAGTGCTGTGAGAAGCCTCCTATTGAGGGGCTTGTGGAACGTTGGCATACGTCTTGAGTCTAAGCCAGGCAATCAGCTCTCATCTAGAGGCAATATGGTGTACACGGAGCATTCCTCGTGTTGCTCTGATGAACTTGGATTTTTCTCTAGACATGTAACTTTGTTCTCGGGGAAATTCTGGAGTTGCCTAAAGGAAGTCAAACCACTGGTCGTGTTTAATGTGTAGCGGGGGATGGCTCTTTAGTCAAGGCAGGGGAATCAGGCCTCATCTTGAGTTGATTTGGGGTGCATGGTGCTCCTTCGCGATGCTGGTATGACCTCAGGGTCCCTCTCTACTTGGGACAGTGTTCTTGCGGATTGTCTCGAGATCCATCAAGCAAGTCGAGGCTCCTGACATGTTTCATGGGGATCACAGGATTGCTCGCATGCAGTACAGGGGAATCGGGCCTCATCTCGCTTTGAGGGGGAAGTCTCATGGTTTTTCTCGAGTTGCAGTGGGGACCTGGAGTATATCCTCGAGTTACGGCGGGGATGGACCTTCAACACTCATGTTTGTCCAGCGACGTCAGGACTCCTGTCTAGTTACGAGGGAAACCTCAGGAATCTGTTCGAGGCTTCCAGGGCCAAAGGGACGCTTCTCAAGCTGAGGCGGGAGACCCAGGGTCCCTTTCCAGTAGGCACAGGGATATTGGGATACCTGTCAATGTTCAACAGGATTCAGGAATCGTCATCTTTTAAAGTAGTGAACTCTGCGTGCCTCTCAAGGTGTCAAAGGCATGTGAGTCATTCCGTGGAAAGGAGTTGGGGACCTAGGGCTTTCTCTAGGGTCTCCACAGGAGATTCAGACATCCCTTCACAATGTGAGATGAAAGATGAGCCTGTATTCAAGCGAGTGCAAGGAAACCCGTCCTCCTTTCGAGTCAGGGCTTCTCGGTGTATATTCCACTTGAGGCAGCAAACTCACTATCCCTCCCTCACACCTCCTGCTGAGAGAAGCCTCCTCTTGAGGGGCTTGTAGAAAGTTGGCATATGTCTTGAGTCTAAGCCAGGCAATCAGCTCTCATCTCCAGGCAATTTGGGGTCAAAGAAGCATTCCTCGAGTTGCTCTGCTGAACTTGGTATTCCTCTAGACAAGGCACGTTCTTCTTGGGGAACCTCTCGAGTTTCCGAAATGAAGTCAAGCCACTAGTCGCTTATAATGGGGAACAGGGGATGGCTCTAGAGTTAAGGCAGGGGAATCGGGCCTCATCTCGTGTTGATTTGGGGTACATGGAGATCATTCGCGATGCTAGTGTGACCTCAGGGTCCCTCTATACTTGTCAAAGTGATCTTGAGGATTGTCTCGAGATCCATCAAGCAAGTCTAGGCTCCTTACATGTTTCATGGGGATCACGGGATTCCTCTGCATGCAGTGCAGGGGAATCAGGCTTCATCTCACTTTGAGGGTGAAGTCTCATGGTTTTTCTCGAATTGCGGAGGGGACCTGGGGTATATTCTCGAGTTACAGCGGGGATGGCCCTTCAACACTCGTGTTTGTCCAGCGACGTCAGAACTCCTGTCGAGTTAAGTGGGACATGTCAGAAATCTCTTCGAGTTTTGGCAGAGCCAAAGGGACTAATCTGGAGGTGAGGGGGGAGACCCGTGTGCCCCTTTCCAGTAGCCACAGGGATATTGGGATTCCTGTCAATGTTCAAGAGGAGTCAGGCATCGTCACCTTTTGAAGCAGTGAACTCTTCGAGCCTCTCGAGGTGTCAAATGCATGTGAGACATTCCGTCGAAATGAGTCAGGGACTTAGGGCTTTCTCTAGGGAATCCACAGGGGACTCAGACATTCCTTCACCATGTGAGATGAAAGATGAAACTGTATTCAAGCCACTGCAAGGAAACCCGGGCTCCTTTTGAGTCAGGGCTTCTCGGTGTATATTTCATTTGATGCATCAAATTCAGGGTGCCTCCCTGACACCAACTGCTGAGAGAAGCCTCCTCATGAGGGGCTTGTGGAAAGTTGGCATACGTCTTGAGTCTAAGCCAGGCAATCAGCTCTCATCTTGAGGCAATTTGGTGGCAACGGAGCATTCCTCGAGTTGCTCTGCTGAACTTGATATTCCTCTAGACTTTGCATTTTGTTCTCGGGAAACCTCTGGAGTTGCCTAAAGAAGTCAAGCCACTGGTCATCTAGGATGGGGAACGGGCGATGGCTCTGGAGTCAAGGCAGATGAATCAGGCCTCATCTCGATTTCATTTGGGGTACATGGAGCTCCTTACCGATGCTGGTGTGACCTCAGGGTCCGTCTATACTTGTGACAGTGTTCTTGCATAATGTCTCGAGATCCATCAAGCAAGTCGAGGCTCCTTACATGTTTCATGGGGATGACGGGATTGCTCTGCATGCAGTGCAGGGCAATCGGGCCTCATCTCGCTTGGAGGAGGAAGTCTCATGGTTATTCTCGAGTTGCGGTGGGGACCGGGTGTATATTCTCGAGTTACGGCGGGGATGACCCTTCAACACTCGTGTTTGTCCAGCGACGTCAGGAATCTGTCTTGTAACGAGGGACAACTCAGGAATCTCTTCGAGGCTTGGCAGGGCCAAAGGGACGCTTCTCGAGGTGAGGCGGAGACCCAGGTTCCCTTTCCAGTACCCAATGGGATATTGGGATTCCTGTCAATATTCAAGAGGAGTCAGGAATCATCACCTTTTGAAGCAGTGAACTCTGCGTGACTCTCGAGGTGTCAAAGGCATGTGAGGCATTCCGTCGAAAGGAATCGGGGCCTTAGGGCTTTCTCTAGGGACTCCACAGGGGATTCAGACATCCCTTCACCTTGTGAGATGAAAGATGAGCCTGTATTCAAGCCACTGCAAGTAAACCCTGCCTCCTTTCGAGTCAGGACTTTTCGGTGTATATTCCACTTGAGGCAGCAAACTCAGGGTCCCTCCCTCTCACCTACTGCTGAGAGAAGCCTGCCCTTGAGGGGCTTGTGGAAAGTTGGCATACGTCTTGAGTCTAAGTCAGGCAATCAACTCTCATCTCTAGGCAATTTGGGGTACAAGGAGCATAACTCGAGTTGCTCTGCTGAACTTGGTATTCCTCTAGATTTGGCACGTTGTTATCGGAAAACCTCTGGAAATGCCTAAAGGATGTCAAGCCACTGGTCGTGTTTGGTGGGGAACGGGGGATGGCTCTGGAGTAAAGGGAGGGGATTCGGGCCTCATCTCGAGTTGATTTGGGGTACATGGAGCTCCTTACCGATGCTGGTGTGACCTCAGGGTCCGTCTATACTTGTGACAGTGTTCTTGCATAATGTCTCGAGATCCATCAAGCAACTCAAGGCTCCTTACATGTTTCATGGGGATCACGGGATTGCTCTGCATGCAGTGCAGGTTAATCTTGCCTAATCTCTCTTTAAGGGGGAATTCTCATGGATTTTCTCGAGTAGCGGCCGGTACCTGGTGTATATTCTCGAGTTACGGCGGGGATGGCCCTTCAACACTCGTGTTTCTCCAGTGACATCAGGACACCAGTCTAGTAATGAGGAACACCACAGGAATCTCTTCGAGGCTTGTCAGGGCCAAAGGGACGCTTCTCCAGGTGAGGCTGAGACCCAGGGTCCCTTTCCAGTAGGCACACGGATATCGGGATTCCTGTCAATGTTCAAGAGGAGTCAGGCATCGTCACCTTTTAAAGCAATGAACTCTGCGTAACTCTCAAGGTGTCAAATGAATGTGAGGCATTCCTTCGAAATTAGTCGGGGACCTAGGTCTTTCTCTAGGGACTCCACAGTGGATTCAGACATCCCTTCACCTTGTGAGATGAAAGATGAGCCTGTATTCAAGCCACTGCAAGGAAACTCGGCCTCCTTTCGAGTCAGGGCTTCTCAGTGTATATTCTAATTGACGCACCAAACACAGCGTCCCTCCCCCTCACACCTACAACTGAGAGAATCCTCCACTTGAGGGGCTTGTGGAAACTTGGCCTACGTCTTGAGTCTAAGCCAGGCAATCAGCTCTCATCTTGAGGCAATTTGGGGTACACTGAGCATTCCTCGAGTTGCTCTGATGTACTTGGTATTACTCTAGGTTTGGCACGATGATCTCGGGGAACCAGTGGAGTTGCCTAAAGGGAATCACGCCACTGGTCGTGTTTGATGGGGTATGGGGGATGGCTCTGTTGTCAATGCAGGGAAGCGGGCCTCATCTCAAGTTGATTTGGGGTACATTGAGCTACTTTGTGCTGCTGGTGTGACCTCAGGGTCCCTCTCTACTTGTGACAGTGTTATTGCGTATTGTCTCGAGCTCCATCAAACAAGTCGAGGCTCCTGACATGTTTCATGGGGATCACGGAATTGCTCTGCATGCAGTGCAGGGGAATCGGGCCTCATCTCGCTTGGAGGGGAAAGTCTCATGGTTTTTCTCGAGTTGCGGCAGGGACCTCGGGTACATTCTCGAGTCATGGCGGGCATGGCCCTTCAACCCTCGTGTTTGTTCAGCGACGTCAGGACTCCTGTCGAGTTACGAGGGACACCTCAGGAATCTCTTAGAGGCTTGGCATGGCTAAAGGGACCCTTCTGGATGTGAGGCGGGAGACCCCGGGGCCGTTTCTAGTAGCCACAGTGATACTGGGATTCCTGTCAATGTGCAAGACTTGTCAGGCACCGTCACCTTTTGAAGCAGTGAGCGCTGGGTGCCTCTCGAGGTGTCAGAGGAATGTGAGGCATTACGTCGAAAGGAGTCGTGGACCTAGGGCTTCTCTAGGGACTCCACAGGTATGCAGACATCCCTTCACCTTGTCAGATGAAAGATGAGCCTGTCTTCAAGCCACTGCAGGAAACCCGGCCTCCTGTCGAGTTAGGGCTTCTTGGTGTATATGCCACATGAGGCAGCAAACTCAGGGTCCCTCCCCACACACGTACTGCTGAGAGAAGCCTCCTCTTGACGAGCTTGTGGATAGTTGGCATACGTCTTGAATCAAAGCCAGGCAATCAGCTCTCATCTCCAGGCAATTTGGGGTACACGGAGCATTCCTCGAGTTCCTCTGCTGAACTTGGTATTCCTCTAGACTTGGCACGTTGTATTCGGGGAATCTCTGGAGTAGCCTAAAGGAAGTCAAGCCACTGGTAGTCTTTGATGGGGAACGGGGGATGGCTCTAGAGTCAAGGCAGGGGAATCTGGCCTCATCTCGAGTTGATTTGGGGTACATGGAGCTCCTTCGCGATGCTGGTGTGACGTCAGGGTCCCTCTATACTTTTGACAGATTTCTTGCGTAATGTCTCGAGATCCATCTAGCAAGTCGAGTCTCCTTACATGTTTCATGGGGATCACGGGATTGCTCTGCATGCAATGCAGGGAAATCCGGCCTCATCTCGCTTTGAGGGGGAAGTCTCATGGTTTTTCTCGAGTTGCTGCGGGGACCTGGGGTATATTCTCGAGTTACGGAGGGGATGGCCCTTCAACACTCGTGTTTGTCCAGCAACGTCAGGACTACTGTCTAGTTACGAGGGACACCTTAGGAATCACTCTGAAGCTTGGCAGGGTCAAAGGGATGCTTCTGCATGTGAAACGGGAGACCAAGGCTCCCTTTCCAGTAGGCACAGGGATACTGCGATTCCTGTCAATGTTCAAGAGGAGTCAGGTACCGTCACCTTTTGAAGCAGTGAACTCTGTGTGCCTCTCGAGGTGTCAAAGGCATGTGAGGCATTCCATGAAAAGTAGTTGGGGAACTAGGGCTTTCTCTCGGGACTCCACAGGGGATTCAGAAATCCCTTCACCTTGAGAGATGAAAGATGAGCCTGTATTCAAGCCACTGCAAGGAAACCCTGCCTACTTTCGAGTCAGGGTTTCTCGGAGTACATTCCACTTGAGGCAGCAAAGTCAGGGTCCCTCCATCACCCCTAGAGCTGAGAGAATCCTCCTCTTGAGGGGCTTGTGGAAAGTTGGCATACGTCTTGATTCTAAGCCATGCAATCACCTCTCATCTCTAGGCAATTTAGGGTACACGGAACATTCATCGAGTTGCTCTGCCCAACTTAGTATATATCCAGACTTGGCACGTTTTTCTCGGGGAACCTATGGAGCTTTCTAAAGGGAGTCACGCCCCTGGTCGTGTTTGATGGGGAACGGGGAATCACTCTGGAGTCAATGTAGGGGAAGCTCGCCTCATCTCGAGTTGATTTGGGGTACCTGGAGCTCCTTCCCAATGCTGGTGTGACCTCAGTGTCCCTCTCTACTTGTGACAGTGTTTTTGTGGATTGTCTCGACATCCATCAAGCAAGTCGAGGCTCCTGACATATTTCATGGGGATCACGGAATTGCTCTGAATGCAGTGCCGTGGAATCGGGCCTCATCTCGCTTGGAGGAGAAAGTATCATGGTTTTTCTCGAGTTGCAGCAGGCTCCTGGGGTACATTCTTGGGTTACGTCGGGGATGGCACTTCAACACTCGTGTTTGTTCAGCGACGTCAGGACTCCTGTCGAGTTACGAGGGACACCTCAGGAATGTCTTCGAGGCTTGGCAGGACAAAAGGGACGCTTCTCGAGGTGAGGCGGGAGACCCAGGGGCACTTTCCAGTAGCCACAGGGATCCTGCGATTCCTGTCAACGTTCAAGAGGAGTCAGGCACTGTCACCTTTTGAAGCAGTGAGCTCTGCGTGCCTCTCGAGGGGTCAAAGTCATGTGAGGCATTGCGTCCAAAGGAGTCGGGGACCTTGGGCATTCTCTAGGGACTCCACAGGGGATTCAGACATCCCTTTACCATGGGAGATGAAAGATGAGCCTGTATTCAAGTCACTGCAAGGAAACCCGGCCTCCTTTCGAGTCAGGATTTCACGGTGTATATTCCAATTGAGGCAGCAAACTCAGGGTCCCTCCTCACACCTACTGATGATAGAAACCTTCTCTTGAGGGGTTTGTGAAAAGTTGTCATAAGTCTTGAGTCTAAGCCAGGGAATCAGCTCTCATCTCGAGGCAATTTGTGGTACAGGGAGCATTCCTCGAGTTGCTCTGCTGAACTTGGTATTCCTCTAGACTTGGCACGTTGTTCTCAGGGAACCTCTGGAGTTGCCTATAGGAAGTCAAGCCACTGGTCATGTTTGATGGGGAATGGGGGATGGATATGGTGTCAAGGCAGGGGAATCTGACCTCATCTCCAGTTGATTTGGAGTACATGGAGCCCCTTCGCGATGCTGGTGTGACCTCAGGGTCCCTCTATACTTGTGACAGTGTTCTTGCCGATTGTCTCGAGATCCATCAAGCCAGTCGAGGCTCCTTACATGTTTCATGGAAATGACGGGATTGCTCTGCATGCAGTGCAGGGGAATCGGGCCTCATTTCGCTTTGAGGGGGAAGTCTCATGGTTTTTCTCCAGTTGCGGTGGGAACCTGGGGTATATTCTCGAGTTACGGCGGAGATGGCCCTTCAACACTCGTGTTTGTCCAGCAACGTTAGTACTCCTGTCGAGTTACGAGGGACACTCAGGAATCTCTTCGAGGCTTGCCAGGGCAAAAGGGACGCTTCTTGAAGTGAGGCATAAGACCCAGGATCCCTTTCCAGTAGACACAGGGATATTGGGATTCCTGTCAATGTTCAAGAGGAGTCAGGCATCGTCACCTTTTGAAGCATTCAACTCTGGGAGCCTCTCGAGGTGTGAAAGGTATGTGAGGCATTCCGTAGAAAGGAGTCGGCGACCTAGGGCTTTCTCTAGGGACTCAACAGGGAATTCAGACATCGCTTCACCTTGTGAGATGAAAGATGAGCCTGTATTCAAGCCACTGCAAGGAAACCTGGCCTCCTTTCGAGTCAGGGTTTCTCGGTGTATATTCCACTTGAGGCAGCAAACTCAGGGTCCCTCCCTCACACCTCCTGCTGAGAGAAGCCTCCTCTTGAGGGGCTTGTGGAAAGTTGGCATACGTCTTGAGTCTAAGCCAGGCAATCAGCTCTCATCTCCAGGCAATTTGGAGTACTCGGAGCATTCCTCGAGTTGCTCTGCTGAACTTGGTATTCCTCTAGACTTGGCACGTTGTTCTCGGGGAACATCTAGAGTTGCCTAAAGGAAGTCAAACCACTGGTCGTGTTTGATGGGGAATGGGGGATGGCTCTGGAGTCAAAGCAGGGAAATCGGATCTCATCTCCAGTTGATTTGGGGTACATGTAGATCCTTCGCGATGCTGGAGTGACCCCAGTGTCCCTCTATACCTGTGAGCATTTTATTGCGTAATGTCTCGAGGTCCAACAAGCATGTCGAAGCTCCTTACAGGTTTCATGGGGATCACGGGATTGCTCTACATGCAGTGCAGGGGCATTAGGCCTCATCTCTCTTTGAGTGGGAAGTCTCATGGATTTTCACGGGTTGCGGCGGTGACCTGGGGTATATTCTCGAGTTAAGGCGGGGATGGCCCTTCAAAACTTGTGTTTTTCCAGCGACGTCAGGACTCCTGTCTAGTAAAGAGGGACACCTCAGGAATCTCTTCGAGGCTAGGCTGGGCCATGGGGACGCTTCTCGAGGTGAGGCGGGAGATCCAGGTTCCCTTTCCCGTAGCCACCGGGATATTGGGATTTCTGTCAGTGTTCAAGAGGAGTCAGGTATCGTCACCTTTTGAAGCAGTAAACTCTACGTTCCTCTGGAGGTGTCAAAGGCATGTGAGGCATTCCGTTGAAAGGAGTCGGGGACCTAGGGCTTTCTCTAGGGACTCCACAGGGGATTCAGACATCCCTTCATTTTCTGAGATGAAAGCTGAGCCTGTATTCAAGCCACTGCAAGGAAACCCGGCCTCCTTTCGAGTCAGGACGTCCCGGTGTATATTCCACATTAGGCAGCAAACTCAGCGTCCCTCCCTCACACCTACTGCTGAGAGAAGCCTCCTCTTGAGGGGCTTGTGGAATGTTGGCATACTTCTTGAGTCTAAGCCAGGCAATAAGCTCTCATCTCCAGGCAATTTGGGGTACACGAAACATTCCTTGAGTTGCTCTGCTGAACTTGATATTCCTCTAGACTTGGCACGTTGCTCTCAGGAAACATCTGGAGTTGCCGAAATGAAGTCAAGCCAATGGTCGTGTTTGAGGGGGAATGGGGAATGGCTCTGGAGTCAAGGCAGGGGAATCGTGCCTCATCTCGAGTTGATTTGGAGTACATGGTGCTCCTTCGCGATGCTGGTGTGACCTCAAGGTTCCTCTACACATGTGACAATGTTATTGCGTATTTTCTTGATATCCATCAAGCAAGTCGAGGCTCCTTTCATGTTTCATGGGGATCACGTGATTGCTTTGCATGCAGTGCATGGGAATCGGGCCTCATCTCGCTTGGAGGGGGAAGTCTCATGGTTTTTCTCGAGTTGCGGCGGGGACCTGTGTTATAATCTCGAGTTACGGTGGGGATAGCCCTTCAAACTCGTGTTTGTCCAGCGATGTGACAACTCCTGTCGAGGTACGAGGGACACCTCAGGAATCTTTTCGAGGCTTGACAGGGCCAAAGGGACGCTTCTCGAGGTGAGGCAGGAGACCCAGGGTCCCTTTCCAGTACCCACAGCGATATTGGATTCCTGTCAGTGTTCAAGAGGAGTAAGGCATCTTCACCTTTTGAAGCAGTGAACTCTGTGTGCATCTCGAGGTGTCAAAGGCATGTGAGTCATTCCGTGGAAAGGAGTCGGGGACCTAGGGCTTTCTCTAGGGACTCCAAAGGGATTCAGACATCCCTTCCACTTGTGAGATGAAAGATGAGCCTGTTTTCAAGCCACTGCAAGGAAACCTGGCCTCCTTTCGAGTCAGGGCTTCTCGGTGTATATTCCACTTGAGGCAGCAAACTCAGGGTCCCTCCCTCACATCTACTGCTGAGAGAATCCTCCTCTTGACGGGCTTGTGGAAATTTGGCATTCGTCTTGAGTCTAAGCCAGCAATCAGCTCTCATCAACAGGCAATTTGGGGTACACGGAGCATTCCTTGATTTGCTCTGAAGAACTTGGTATTAATCTGAACTAGGCACGTTGTTCTCGGGGAACCTCTGGAGTTTCCCAAAGGAAGTCAAGCCACTGGTCGTGTTTGATGGGCAACGGGGGATAGCTCTGGAGTCAAGGCAGGGGAATCGGGCCTCATCTCGAGTTGATTTGGGGTACATGGAGCTCCTTCGCGATGCTGGTGTGTCCTCAGGGTCCGTCTATACTTGTGACAGTGTTCTTGCGGATTGTCTCGAGATCCATCAAGAAAGTCGAGGCTCCTTACATTTTTCATGGGGATCACGGGATTGCTCTACATGCAGGGCAGCGGAACTGGGCCTCATCTCGCTTGAGGGGGAAGTCTCATGGTTTTTCTCGAGTGACGGCGGGGACCTGGGGTATAATCTCGAGTTACGGCGGGGATGGCCCTTCAACACTCGTGTTTGTCCAGCGACGTCAGGACTCCTGTCGAGTTACGAGGGACATATCAGGAATCTCTTCGCGGCTTGGCAGGGCCAAACGGACGCTTCTCGAGGTGAGGCGGGAGACACAGGATCCCATTCCAGTAGCCACAGGGATATCGGGATTCCTGTCAATGTTCAAGAGGAGTCAGGCATCGTCACCTTTTGAAGCAGTGAACTCTGCGTACCTCTCGAGGTGCCAAAGGAATGTGAGGCATTCCTTCGAAATGAGTCGGGGACCTAGGTCTTTCTCTAGGGACTCCACAGTGGATTCAGACATCCCTTCACCTTGTGAGATGAGAGATGAGCCTGTATTAAAGCCACTGCAAGGAAACCCGGCCTGCTTTCGAGTCAGGGTTTCTCGGTTTATATTCTAATTGAGACAGCAAACACAACGTCCCTCCCTCATACCTACAACTGAGAGAATCCTCCTCTTGAGGGGCTTGTGGAAAGTTGGCATAAGTCTTGAGTCTAAGCCAGGCAATCAGCTCTCATCTGCAGGCAATTTGGGGTACACGGAGCATTCCTCTAGTTGCTCTGCTGAACTTGGTATTAATCTAGACTTGGCACGTTGTTCCGGGGCAACCTCTGGAGTTGCCCAAAGGAAGACAAGGCCCTGGTCGTGTTTGATGGGGAACGGCGGATGGCTCTGGAGTCAAGGCAGGGGAATCAGGCCTCATCTCGAGTTGATTTTGGGTACATGGAGCTTCTTCGCGATGCTGGTGTGACCTCAGCATCCCTCTCTACTTGTGACAGAGTTCTTGTGGATTGTCTCGAGATCCATCAAGCAAGTCGAGGCTCCTGACATGTTTCATCGGTATCACGGGAATGCTCTACATGCAGTGCAGGGGAATCGGGCCTCATCTCGCTTGATGGGGAACTCTCATGGTTTTTCTCGAGTTGCGGCGGGGACTTGGGGTATATTCTCGAGTGACGGCGGGGATCGCCCTTCAACCCCCGTGTTTGTCCAGCCACATCAGGACTCCTGTCGAGTTACGAGGGACACCTCAGGAATCTCTTCGAGGCTTGGCAATGCCAATGTGACGCCTCTCGCATTGAGTCGGCAGACCCAGGATCCCTTTCCTGTAGCCACAGGGATATTGGGATTCCTGTCAAATTTCTAGAGAAATCAGGCTTCGTCACCTTTTGAAGCAGTGAACTCTGCCTGCCTCTTGAGGAGTCAAAGGCATGTGAGTCATTCCGTGGAAAGGAGTCGGGGACCTAGGGCTTTCTCTAGGACTCCAGTGTGGATTCAGACATCCCTTCACCTTGTGACATGAAAGATGAGCCTGTATTCAAGCCACTGCAATGAAACCCGGCCTCCTTTCGAGTCAGGGTTTTCTCGGTGTATATGCCACTTGAGGCAGCAAACTCAGGGTCCCTCCCTCACACCTCCTGCTGAGAGAAGCCTCCTCTTGAGGGGCTTGTGAAACGTTGGCATAAGTCTTGAGTCTAAGCCAGGCAATCAGCTCTCATCTAGAGGCAATATGTTGTACAAGGAGCATTCCTCGAGTTGCTCTGATGAACTTGGTTTTTTCTCTAGACATGGAACGTTGTTCTCGGAGAAATTCTGG
This sequence comes from Odocoileus hemionus, assembly GCA_020976825.1. Taxonomy (NCBI): domain Eukaryota; kingdom Metazoa; phylum Chordata; class Mammalia; order Artiodactyla; family Cervidae; genus Odocoileus; species Odocoileus hemionus. The sequence continues at coordinate 11,148 of JAJLRB010001396.1, read as the reverse complement.
AGTTGCCTAAAGAAGTCAAACCACTGGTCGTGTTTAATGGCGAGCGGGGGATGGCTCCTGAGTCAAGGCACGGGAATCGGGCCTCATCTCGAGTTAATATGGCGTGCATGGTGCTCCTACGCGATGCTGGTATGACCTCAGGGTCCCTCTCTACATGGGACAGTGTTCTTGCGGATTGTCTCGAGATCCATCAAGCAAGTTGAGGCTCCTGACATGTTTCATGGGGATCATGGGATTGCTCGCATGCAGTGCAGGGGAATCGGGCCTCATCTCGCTTTGAGGGGGAAGTCTCATGGTTTTTCTCGAGTTGAGGCGGGGACCTGTGTTATATTCTCGAGTTACGGCTGGGAAGGACCTTTAACACTCGTGTTTGTCCAGCGACGTCAGGACTCCTGTCTAGTTACGAGGGAAACTTCAGGAATCTCTTTGAGGCTTCCAGGGCCAAAGGGACGCTTCTCGAGGTGAGGCCGCAGACCCAGGGTCCCTTTGCAGTAGCCACAGGAATATTGGGATACCTGTCAATGTTCAACAGGAGTCAGGAATCATCATCTTTTGAAGCAGTGAACTCTGCGTGCCTCTCAAGGTGTCAAAGGCATGTCAGTCATTCCGTGGAAAGGAGTCGGGGACCTAGGGCTTTCTCTAGGGACTCCACAGGGGATTCAGACATCCCTTCATAATGTGAGATGAAAGATGAGCCTGTATTCAAGCCACTGCAAGGAAACCCGTCCTCCTTTGGAGTCAGGGCTTCTCAGTGTATATTCCACTTGAGGCAGCAAACTCACTATCCCTCTCTCACACCTCCTGCTGAGAGAAGCCTCCTCTTGTGGGACTTGTAGAAAGTTGGCATATGTCTTGAGTCTAAGCCAGGCAATCAGCTCTCATCTCCAGGCAATTTGGGGTCAAAGAAGCATCCTCGAGTTGCTCTGCTGAACTTGGTATTCCTCTAGACAAGGCACGTTCTTCTCGGGGAACCTCTGGAGTTTCCGAAATGAAGTTAAGCCACTAATCATTTTTGATGGGGAACAAGGGATGGCTCTAGAATTAAGGCAGGGGAATCGGGCCTCATCTCGTGTTGATTTGGGGTACATGGAGATCCTTCGCGATGCTGGTGTGACCTCAGGGTCCCTCTCTACTTGTCACAGTGTTCTTGAGGATTGTCTCGAGATCCATCAAGCAAGTCGAGGCTCCTTACATGTTTCATGGGGATCACGGGATTCCTCTGCATGCAGTGCAGGGGAATCAGGCTTCATCTCACTTTGAGGGCGAAGTCTCATGGTTTTTCTCGAGTTGCGAAGGGGACCTGGGGTATATTCTCGAGTTACGGCGGGGATGGCCCTTCAACACTCGTGTTTGTCCAGCGATGTCAGGACTCCTGTCGAGTTATGAGGGACACGTCAGGAATCTCTTCGCGGCTTGGCAGGGCCAAACGGACGCTTCTCGAGGTGAGGCGGGAGACACAGGATCCCATTCCAGTACTCACAGGGATATCGGGATTCCTGTCAATGTTCAAGAGGAGTCAGGCATCGTCACCTTTTGAAGCAGTGAACTCTGCGTACCTCTCGAGGTGCCAAAGGAATGTGAGGCATTCCTTCGAAATGAGTCGGGGACCTAGGTCTTTCTCTAGGGACTCCACAGTGGATTCAGACATCCCTTCATCTTGTGAGATGAGAGATGAGCCTATATTCAAGCCACTGCAAGGAAACCCGGCCTCCTTTCGAGTCAGGGCCTCTCGGTTTATATTCTAATTGAGACAGCAAACACAGCGTCCCTCCCTCACACCTACAACTGAGAGAATCCTCCTCTTGAGGGGCTTGTGGAAAGTTGGCATAAGTCTTGAGTCTAAGCCAGGCAATCAGCTCTCATCTGCAGGCAATTTGGGGTACACGGAGCATTCCTCGAGTTGCTCTGCTGAAGTTGGTATTAATCTAGACTTGGCACGTTGTTCGGGATCAACCTCTGGAGTTGCCCAAAGGAAGTCAAGCCACTGGTCGTGGTTGATGGGGAACGGGGGATGGCTCTGTAGTCAAGGCAGGGGAATCGGGCCTCATCTCGAGTTGATTTTGGGTACATGGAGCTTCGTTGCGATGCTGGTGTGACCTCAGCATCCCTCTCTACTTGTGACAGAGTTCTTGTGGATTGTCTCGAGATCCATCAAGCAAGTCGAGGCTCCTGACATGTTTCATCGGTATCACGGGATTGCTCTACATGCAGTGCAGGGGAATCGGGCCTCATTTCGCTTGAGGGGGAAGTCTCATGGTTTTTCTCGAGTTGCAGCGGGGACTTGGGGTATATTCTCGAGTGACGGCGGGGATCGCCCTTCAACCCCCGTGTTTGTCCAGCCACATCAGGACTCCTGTCGAGTTACGAGGGACACCTCAGGAATCTCTTCGAGCCTTGGCAATGCCAATGTGACGCCTCTCGAATTGAGTCGGCAGACCCAGGATCCCTTTCCTGTAGCCACAGGGATATTGGGATTCCTGTCAATGTTCAAGAGGAATCAGGCATCGTCACCTTTTGAAGCAGTGAACTCTGCCTGCCTCTTGAGGAGTCAAAGGCATGTGAGTCATTCCGTGGAAAGGAATCGGGGACCTAGGGCTTTCTCTAGGGACTCCAGTGTGGATTCAGACATCCCTTCACCTTGTGACATGAAAGATGAGCCTGTATTCAAGCCACTGCAATGAAACCCGGCCTCCTTTCGAGTCAGGGTTTCTCGGTGTATATGCCACTTGAGGCAGCAAACTCAGGGTCCCTCCCTCAAACCTCCTGCTGAGACAAGCCTCCTCTTGAGGGGCTTGTGGAATGTTGGCATACGTCTTGAGTCTAAGCCAGGCAATCAGCTCTCATCTAGAGGCAATATGTTGTACAAGGAGCATTCCTCGAGTTGCTCTGATGAACTTGCTTATTTCTCTAGACATGGAACGTTGTTCTCAGAGAAATTCTGGAGTTGCCTAAAGAAGTCAAACCATTGGTCGTGTTTAATGGGGAACGGGCGATGGCTCTTGAGTCAAGGCAGGGAAATCGGGCCTCATCTCGAGTTAATTTGGTGTGCATGGTGCTCCTACGCGATGCTGGTATGACCTCAGGGTCCCTCTCTACATGGGATAGTGTTCTTGCGGATTGTCTCGAGATCCGTCAAGCAAGTTGAGGCTCCTGACATGTTTCATGGGGATCATGGGATTGCTCGCATGCAGTGCAGGGGAATCGGGCCTCATCTCGCTTTGAGGGGGAAGTCTCATGGTTTTTCTCGAGTTGCGGCGGGGACCTGTGGTATATTGTCGAGTTACGGCGGGGAAGGACCTTCAACACTCGTGTTTGTCCAGCGACGTCAGGACTCCTGTCTAGTTATGAGGGAAACCTCAGTAATCTCTTCGAGGCTTCCAGTGCCAAAGGGACACTTCTCGAGGTGAGGCGGGAGACCCTGGGTCCCTTTCCAGTAGCCACAGGGATATTGGGATACCTGTCAATGTTCAACAGGAGTCAGGAGTCATCATCTTTTGAAGCAGTGAACTCTGCGTGCCTCTCAAGGTGTCAAAGGCATGTGAGTCATTCCGTGGAAAGGAGTCGGGGACCTAGGGCTTTCTCTAGGGACTCCACAGGGAACTCAGACATCCCTTCACAATGTGAGATGAAAGATGAGCCTGTATTCAAGCGAGTGCAAGGAAACCCGTCCTCCTTTGGAGTCAGGGCTTCTCGGTGTATATTCCACTTGAGGCAGCAAACTCACTATCCCTCCCTCACACCTCCTGCTGAGAGAAGCCTCCTCTTGAGGGGCTTGTAGAAAGTTGGCATATGTCTTGAGTCTAAGCCAGGCAATCAGCTCTCATCTCCAGGCAATTTGGGGTCAAAGAAGCATTCCTCGAGTTGCTCTGCTGAACTTGGTATACCTCTAGACAAGGCACGTTCTTCTCGGTGAACCTCTGGAGTTTCCGAAATAAAGTTAAGCCACTAGTCGTTTTTGATGGGGAACAGGGGATGGCTCTAGAGTTAAGGCAGGGGAATCGGGCCTCATCTCATGTTGATTTTGGGTACATGGATATCCTTCGCGATGCTGGTGTGACCTCAGAGTCCCTCTATACTTGTGACAGTGTTCTTGCGTATTGTCTCGAGTTCCATCAAGCAAGTTGAGGTTCCTTACATGTTTCATGGGGATCACGGGATTACTCTACATGCAGTGCAGGGGAATCGGGCCTCATCTCCCTTGAGGGGGAAGTCTCATGTTTTTTCTCGAGTTGCGGCGGGGACCTGGGGTACATTCTCGAGTTACGGCGGGGATGGCCCTTCAACCCTCGTGTTTGTTCAGCGACTTCAGGACTCCTGTCGAGTTACGAGGGACACCTCAGGAATCTCTTCGAGGCTTGGCAGGGGAAAAGGGATGCTTCTCGAGGTGAGGCGGGAGACCAGGGGCCCTTTCCAGTAGCCACAGGGATACTGGGATTCCTGTCAATGTTCAAGAGGAGTCAGACACTGTCACCTTTTGAAGCAGTGAGCTCTGCGTGCCTCTCGAGGTGTCAAAGTCATGTGGGGCATTCCGTCCAAAGGAGTCGGGGACCTAGGGCTTTCTCTAGGGAATCCACAGGGGATTCAGACATCCCTTCACCTTGTGAGATGAAAGATGAGCCTGTATTCAAACCACTGCAAGGAAACCCGGCCTCCTTTTGAGTCAGCACTTCTCGGTATATATTCCACTTGAGGCAGCGTACTCAGGGTCCCTCCCTCAAACCTACTGCTGAGAGAAAACTTCTCTTGAGGGTTTTGTGAAAAGTTGGCATACATCTTTAATCTAAGCCAGGCAATCAGCTCTCATCTCGAGGCAATTTGTGGTACACGGAGGATTCCTCGAGTTGCTCTGCTGAGCTTGGTATTCCTCTAGACTTGGCACGTTTTTCTCAGGGAACCTCTGGAGTTCCCTAAAGGAAGTCAAGCCACTGGTCATGATTGATGGGGAATGGGGGATGGCTCTGGAGTCAAGGCAGGGGAATCGGGCCTCATCTCGAGTTGATTTGTGGTACATGGAGCCCTTCGCGATGCTGGTGTGATCTCAGTGTCCCTCTATACTTGTGACAGTGTTCTTGCCTATTGTCTCGAGATCCATCAAGCAAGTTGAGGCTCCTTACATGTTTCATGGGGATCACGGTATTGCTCTGCATGCAGTGCAGGGAATCGGGCCTCATCTCCCTTTGAGGGGGAAGTTCATGGTTTTTCCCCAGTTGCGGCGGGGACCTGGGGTATATTCTCTAGTTACGGCGGGGATGGCCCTTCAAAACTCGTGTTTGTCCAGCAACGTCAGGACTCCTGTCGAGTTACGAGGGACACCTCAGGAATCTCTTCGAGGCTTGGCAGGGCCAAAGGGACGAATCTCGAGGTGAGGCGGGAGACCCGGGGTCCCTTTCCAGTAGCCACAGGATATTGGGATTCCTGTCAATGTTCAAGAGGAGTCAGTCATCGTCACCTTAGGGAAGCAGTGAACTCTGCGTGCCTCTCGAGGTGTCAAAGGCATGTGAGGCATTCCATAGTAAGAAGTCGGTGACCTAGGGCTTTCTCTAGGTACTCCACAGAGGATTCAGACATCCCTTCACCTTGTGAGATGAAAGAAGAGCCTGTATTCAAGCCACTGCAAGGAGACCCGGCCTCCTTTCGAGTCAGGGCTTCTCGGTGTATATCCCACTTGAGGCAGCAAACTCATGGTCCCTCCCTCACACCTACTGCTGAGAGAATCCTCCTCTTGAGGGGCTTGTGGAAAGTATTCATACGTCTTGAGTCTAAGGCAGGGAATCAGCTCTCATCTCCAGGCAATTTGGGGTACACGGAGCATTCCTCGAGTTGCTCTGCTGAACTTGTTATTCCTCTCAACTTGGCATGTTGTTCTCGGGGAAACTCTGGAGTTGCCTAAAGGAAGTCAAGCCACTGGTCGTGTTTGATGGGGAATGGGGGATGGCTCTGGAGTCAAGGCAGGGGAATCGGGCCTCATCTCGAGTTGATTTTGGGTACATGGAGCCCCTTTGCGATGCTGGTGTGATCTCAGTGTCCCTCTATACTTGTGACAGTGTTCTTGCCTATTATCTCGAGATCCATCAAGCAAGTTGAGGCTCCTTACATGTTTCATGGGGATCACGGTATTGCTCTGCATGCAGTGCAGGGAAATTGGGCCTCATCTCCCTTTGAGGGGGAAGTCTCATGGTTTTTCTCGAGTTGCGGCGGGGACCTGGGGTATATTCTCGAGTTATGGCGGGGATGGCCCTTCAAAACTCGTGTTTGTCCAGCAACGTCAGGACTCCTGTCGAGTTACGAGGGACACCTCAGGAATCTCTTCGAGGCTTGGCAGGGCCAAAGGGACGAATCTCGAGGTGAGGCGAACGACCCGGGGTCCCTTTCCAGTAGACACAGGAATATTGGGATTCCTGTCAATGTTCAAGAGGAGTCAGTCATCGTCACCTTAGGAAGCAGTGAACTCTGCGTGCCTCTCGAGGTGTCAAAGGCATGTGAGGCATTCCATAGTAAGAAGTCGGTGACCTAGGGCTTTCTCTAGGTACTCCACAGAGGATTCAGACATTTCTTCACCTTGTGAGATGAAAGAAGAGCCTGTATTCAAGCCAAGGCAAGGAGACCCGGCCTCCTTTCGAGTCAGGGCTTCTCGGTGTATATTCCACTTGAGGCAGCAAACTCATGGTCCCTCCCTCACACCTACTGCTTAGAGAATCCTCCTCTTGAGGGGCTTGTGGAAAGTATTCATACGTCTTGAGTCTAAGGCAGGGAATCAGCTCTCATCTCCAGGCAATTTGGGGTACACGGAGCATTCCTCGAGTTCCTCTGCTGAACTTGTTATTCCTCTCAACTTGGCATGTTGTTCTCGGGGAAACTCTGGAGTTGCCTAAAGGAATTCAAGCCACTGGTCGTGTTGATGGGGAACGGGGGATGGCTCTGGAGTCAAAACAGGGGAATCGGGCCTCATCTCGAGTTGATTTGGGGTACATGGAGCTCCTTCGCGATGCTGGTGTGACCTCAGGGTCCCTCTATACTAGTGACAGTGTTCTTGCAGATTGTCTCGAGATCCATCAAGCAAGTCGAGGCCCCTTACATGTTTCATGGGGATCACGGGATTGCTCTGCATGCAGTGCATGGTATTCGGGTCTCATCTCCCTTTGAGGGGGAAGTTTCATGGTTTTTCTCGATTTGCGGCGGGGACCAGGGGTATATTCTCGAGTTATGACGGGGATGGCCCTTCAACACTCGTGTTTGTCCAGCGACGTCAGGACTCCTGTCTAGTTACGAGGGACACCTGAGGAATCTCTTGGAGGCTTGGCAGGGCCAAAGGAAGGCTTCTCAATGTGAGGCGGCAGACCCAGGGTCCCTTTCCAGTAGCCACAGGGATATTGGGATTCCTGTGAATGTTCATGAAGAGTCAGGCATCGTCACCTTTTGAAGCAGTGAACTCTGTGTGCCTCTCGAGGTGTCAAAGGCATGTGAGGCATTCCATCGAAAGGAGTCGGGGACCTATGGCTTTCTCTAGGGACTCCACATGGGGATTCAGACATCCCTTCACCATGTGAGATGAAAGATGAGCCTGTATTCAAGGCACTGCAAGGAAACCCTGCCTACTTTCGAGTCAGGGCTTCTCGGTGTATATTCCACTTGAGGAAGAAATCTCAGGGTCCCTCCATCACAACTACTGCTGAGAGAAGCCTCCTCTTGAGGGGCTTGTGGATAGTTGACATATGTCTTGAGTCTAAGCCAGGCAATCAGCTCTCATCTCCAGGCAATTTGGGGTACAGGGATCATTCCTCGATTTACTCTGCTGAACTTGGCATTCCTCTAGACTTCGCACGTTGTTCTCTGGGAACCTCTCGAATTGCCTAAAGGAAGTCAAGCCACTGGTCGTGTTTGATGGGGAATGGGGGATGGCTCTGGAGTCAAGGCAGGGGAATCGGGCCTCATCTCGATTTGATTTGGGGTACATCAATCTCCTTCGCGATGCTGGTGTGACCTCAGTGTCCCTCTATACTTGTGACAGTGTTCTTGAGTATTGTCTCGAGATCCATCAAGCAAGTCGAGGCTCCTTACATGTTTCATGGGGATCATGGGATTGCTCTGCATGCAGTGCAGGGGAATCGGGCCTCATCTCGCTTGGTGGGGGAAGTCTCATGGTTTTTCTTGAGTTGCGGCGGGGACCTGGGCTATATTCTCGAGTTACAGCGGGGATGGCCCTTCAACACTCATGTTTGTCCACCGACGACAGGACTCCTGTCTAGTTACGAGGGACACCTCAGGAATCTCTTCGAGGCTTGGCAGGGCCAAGGGACGCTTCTCGAGTTGAGGCGGGAGACCCAGGGTCCCTTTCCAGTAGCCACAGGTATATTGGGATTCCTGTCAATTTTCAAGATTAGTCAGGCATTGTCACAATTTGAAGCAGTGAACTACCCGTGCCTCTCGAAGTGTCAAAGGGATGTGAGGTGTTCCATCGATATGAAGTGGGGACCTAGAGCTTTCTCTAGGATCTTCACAGGGATTCAGATACCCTTCATCTTGTGAGATCAAAGACGAGCCTGTGTTCAAGCCTCTGAAACGAAATCTGGCCTCCTTTGGAGTCAGGGCTTCTCGGTGTATATTTCACTTGAGTCAGCAACCTCAGGGTACTTCCCACATACCTATTGCTTCGAGAAGCCTCCTCTTGAGGTGCATGTGTAAAGTTGGCATACGTCTTGAATCTACTCCAGGTAATCATCTCTCATGTCCAGACGATTTTGGGTACACGGGGCATTCCTCGAGTTGCTGTGCTGAACTTGGTTTTCCTCTACACTTGCGACGGTGTTCTCGGGGATTCTCTGAAATTGCTTAAAGGAAGTCAAGCCACTGGTCGTGTTTGATGTGGAACGGGGCATGGCTCTGGAGCCAATGCAGGGAATCGAGGCTCATCTCGAGTTGATTTGGGGTACATGGAACACCTTCCCGTTGCTGGGGTGACCTCAGGGTCCCTCTAGACTTGTAACAGTGTTCTTGGGGCCTGTCTCGAGATCCATCAAACAAGACGAGTCTCCTTACATGTTTGACGGGGAACACGGAATTGCTCTGCATGCAATGCAGGGGAATCGGGCCTCATCTCGCTTGGAGGGGGAAGTCCCATGGTTTTTCTCGAGTTGCGGCGGGGACCTGGGGTATATTCTCGAGTTACGGCGAGTTTGGCCTTTCAAAACTCCTGTTAGTTCAGCGAAGTCAGGACTCCTGTCTAGTAATGAGGGACACCTCAGGAAACTCTTCGAGGCTTGGCAGGGCAAAAGGGACCCTTCTCGATGTGAGACGGGAGAACCAGGGTCCCTTTCCAGTAGCCACAGGGATATTGGGATTCCTATCAATGTTCAAGAGGAGTCAGGCATCGTCACAATTTGAAGCAGGGAACTCCGCCTGCCTCTCGAGGTGTCACAGTGATGTGAGGCATTCCGTCGAAATGAGGCGGGGTCTAGCGCTTTCTCTAGGGTCTCCAAAGGGGATTCAGACACCCTTCATCTTGTGAGATCAAAGACGAGCCTGTATTCAAGCCACTCTAAGGAAATCCGGCCTCCTTTCGAGTCAGGGCTTCTCGGTGTATATTCCAGTTGAGGCAGCAACCTCAAAGTCCCTCCCACATACCTATTGCTGAGAGAAGCCGCTTCTTGAGGTGCATGTGAAAAGTTGGCATACGTCTTGAGTCTAATCCAGGAAATCAGCTCTCATCTCGAGAAGATTTGGGTACACGGCCATTCCTAAAGTTGCTGTGCTGAAATTTGTGTTCCTATAGACTTGGGACGGTGTTTTCGGGGAAACTCTGGAGTTTCCTAAAGGAATTCAAGCCACTGGTCTTGTTTGATGGGAAACATGGGATTGCTCTGGATTCAATGCAGGGGAATCGGGCTTCATCTCGAGTTGATTTCGGGTACATGGAACTCCTTCGCGTTGCTCTGGTGACCTCAGTGTCCCGCGAGATTTGGGACAGTGTTCTTGCTGACTGTCTCGAGATCCATCAAGCAAGTCGAGGCTCCTTACCTCCATACCTATTGCTTTGAGAAGCCTCCTCTTGAGGTGCATGAGTAAAATTCGCATATGTCTTGAGTCTAATCCAGGGAATCAGCTTTCATCTCGAGACGATTTGAGGTACATGGAGCATTCGTCGAGTTGCTGTGCTGAAATTGGTGTTCCTCTAGACTTGGGACGGTGTTCTGAGGGATTCTGTGGAGTTGCCTAAAGGAAGTCAAGCCACTGGTCGTGTTTGATGGGAATGGGGGATGGCTCTGGAGTCAATGCAGGGGAATCGGGCCTCATCTCGAGTTGATATGGGATACATGGAACTCCTTCCCGTTGCTGGGGTGACCTCAGGGTCCCTCTAGACTTGTGACAGTATTCTTGGGGCCTGCGTCTTGTTGCATCAAGCAAGTCGAGGCTCCTTACAAGTTTGATGGGGATCACGGAATTGCTCTGCATGCAATGCAGGGGAATCGGGCCTCATCTCGATTGGAAGGGGAAGTCTCATTGTTTTTCTCCAGTTGCGGCGGGGACCTGGGGTATATTCTCGAGTTACAGCGGGGATGGCCCTTCAAAACTCATGTCTGTTCGGCGACGTCAGGACTCCTGTCTAGTTACGAGGACACCTCTGGAATCTCTTCGAGGCTTGGCAGGGCAAAAGGGACGCTTCTCGATGTGAGGCGGGAGACCCAGGGTCCCTTTCCAGTAGCCACAGGGATTTGGGATTCCTATCAATGTTCAAGAAGACTCAGGCCTCGTCACAGTTTAAAGCAATGAACTCCGCATGCCTCTCAAGGTGTCAAAGGGATGTGAGGCATTCCGTAGAAATGAGGCGGGGACCTAGCGCTTTCTCTAGGGTCTCCAAAGGGGATTCAGACACCCTTCATCTTGTGAGACCAAAGACGAGCCTGTATTCAAGCAACTATAAGGAAATCCGGCCTCCTTTCGAGTCAGGGCTTCTCGGTGTATATTCCACTTGAGGCAGCAACCTCAGGATCCTTCCCACATACCTATTGCTTCGAGAAGCCTCCTCTTGAGGTGCATGTGTAAAGTTGGCATAGGTCTTGAGTCTAACAAGGGAATCAGCTCCCATCTCCAGACGATTTTGTGTACACAGAGCATTCGTCTAGTTGCTGTACTGATCTTGGTGTTCCTCCA